>CM047870.1:21777951-21802021 GCA_026212405.1 Petrea volubilis
GTGAACTTAACTGCTTGCAATCTTCACCTTCTTCTTCTGCTATCTATTGCACTCAAAGATCATCTCAAGCTTTCTTTCCCACTCCAAATATTCTTCTGCACTGTTTCGGCCTTTGAAAGTGGAATCTTGAGCTTGATGTTGCCCAAATTCCCGTCTACCTTGTCAACTGCCACTTCGTCCTCCTCCTCTCATAGGCTGGATATCTAGTAATTCGGCCTCCAAACCTTCCCCCACCTCTTCCACGCTCAAGTCTACCTCCCCTCAATTGTGAGGTCACATCAGCCTCTCATCTTCATCATCAAACTCATCTTGCAAATTCGATGGGTAATGAGCAAATGGTGTACCGCCTCTCCCTTTGTTGTAGTTCCTTGATGAGATTGAGATCTCCTTCTCTTCAGCTCTTGGTCATGTCTCTCCAACTTGTCATTCATGGCCTCTAGAGTTTTGTTCAAATGAAGAAATTGCCCTTTTAATGCTTCTAGAGAATTGCATTCGAGGGTCATCAGCCTTGAAAGTCCCTCCATCTCCTTCTTTAGATGAGCTAGACATTGCTGCAATATTAGTCACTCACTCCCTCACGTGTTTCTCTCTTTAAAACGTTGGCTTTTCTCTCCAAGGTGTAGGGTGCGCCTCCAGCCTTTACCACTCCTCCACGCGTGTCAATTCGCACTTCAAAATCCAACAAATGCCACAAGATAACAAGAAGAGTTTTGGAGACAAGGATAAAACCTAACAAGGAAAATTAAGCAAGAACAAATAGCTAGAAAGAAGATTGAAAACAAACGGAACGGTAGTGCAAGAACAAGGCAATGCACCACTGATAATATCCAATCTAGAGCTGTAGACACAAGCAATTAACACCCTAGTAATATCAAAGAGGCAACAAGGTAGCTCAACACAGAAATTTAATAACTAGAATCACAAAGAGACAATTCTGGTCAAAATTAGACAAAGCGAGCTAAATAAGAACCTAACAGAATACCAAAAATCAGAATTTTCAATAAGGAAGTCAATGGTAGCCGAATCACCAGTAGTGCCAATTTAATTGATTTGTTAAGTACCAAACAAGCACAAGTGTGTGTGAAGGTGTAATTGGGCTGCAAGAAGTGAAAACAAAAAAATTAAATGAAAACAACCCCTTTACAATGAAACACACGAAAATTATAGTAAGAAAAATGTCAAGAGACTTTTGTGTGTCCTTGTTCACATGCAATCAGATTTGTGCACATGCTATTTCCCCCAAGTAAGGCATGAAAAGTGGAGCTGGTCAATGAATTAGTTGTAGTCAATGCAATTCCACCAATTAAGGCTTGAAAAGTGGAGCCTTTCAAGGAATTGAAGCAAAGGTAGAATTTTAATTCAAGAACAACACTAACACAAAATTTCAGAATTTTACTACTCAATCAAGATCAAATTCGAATTCTTTTTTTTTTTTCGTTTTTTTTTGCTCTTTTTTTTTTATAGGTTCAGAATCTCAATTGATAGAAACGAAAAAGATGATTCAAGAAGACACAAATTCGGATCAAGAATGATGTTTCAAGATCAGAATTGAGCAAGAACAATCAAGATAACACAATCATGCAAATTCAGCAACATTAACAATAAAAAAAAATGGCACCAAGCACAAAAGAATTCAAGGAATATCAAAAACTCAAACCTAGAATCTAGATAAATGAGAATTATCTAGCCAAAGCTCTGATACCAAATAATACGATGACCCTAATCAAAAACATGTACTCATGAGAAGATTATGGCAATTCGGCATAAAGCAAAGAACAAGATAGATTCTATCCTTTAAACCCACAACCCCCTCGTACTCAAGAAGAAGATTTAAAAGGATTTAATCAAGAAAAGATCAACACTTACAAGTACTCTTGAAGCATAAATCAGATTCTTGTTGCAATGGAGATTGTAGAACTCACAATTCCTAAGCTAGGGTTCTTACACATGAAGAACAAGAGACTCACGTTTTTTTGTCTACCTCAATGAACAAAATCTCATTTCCAAAGGTTTAAAGAAGGTATTTATACCCTAAACAAAGCCAAACCCTAAACTAAGCCCATTAGGCCTAATCCCCTAAGGAATGGGCTTTAAGTGAAGCCCAATGTGCCATCCTTACAAGGACTTATTAAAGTCTATCAAGTCATGTGTTTAAAATCCAAATACAAGCTATTACAAATAATTAAAGCCCAAATAAATTTAAGCTCAATTAAACAAGGCTAGGCAACCCCTTCATCAATAGAACACGCCTCAAGCATAAGGAGTAGCTTAGGTGTGCCTTCAAGCCCAATTGTGCACTTAGTGAATTCATGCTCTTGCAACTCAAGTGTGACTTGGTCTTGTACATATGAGTTCATGGTTGTCCCAAAGGCCTTAGCCCGTGCCCTTGTGATTGGCCCACTTGGAAGAGCCAATGGATCCTTCTTGTTGCCTCTTGCTTCGACCTTGACACCATTGGAGCTCCCTTGATCCGCATCACATGCTCTTGCAACTCAAGTGTGACTTGCTCTTGTACATATGAGTTCATGGTTGTCCCAAAGGCCTTAGCCCGTGCCCTTGTGATTGGCCCACTTGGAAGAGCCAATGGATCCTTCTTGTTGCATCTTGCTTCGACCTTGACACCATTGGAGCTCCCTTGATCCGCATAAGAGATTATTTCCCACTAAATCACATTTGTTTCCTTAAATTCAAATATTTTTCATATATTATTTCTTGTCTTGTAATCTGTGTTTGAAGACACGAAATCTTGTGTAAACAAATTTCTGGCATGCCCGGTGGGACCAAACTTACCCCTCATCTTTCTTTTCCTAACATGCGCGTCTAATCAATCTTTGACAAACTAAATAGCTCCCAAGAAGAATAACCTCGCTTTAAGCAAAAAGGACCCATGTAAGGACCTGATTTTCTTTGCCTTTCTAATATTATTTATGTATTATTTGATATTTAAATATGTGTTATTTAAATGCTTATATGATTAATTTATGCTTATTATGTGACATTTTTCTTGCATTAAATACTTTGTAATATATGTCTATTTCTATGCACAACAGGCATAATTATTGAAATTAGTTTCCTACTAATTTAGCAACCATAGAATGCTTAAATTTCAAAAATACATATGTATATATATATACACGCACACATAGGATTATATATATGTGTGTATATATATAACATATATGTGTGATATATATAAACATATATGTGTGTATATATATAACGTAGAGTTAGAATAATTTCTATAAACATCTTGTTAACGTCAATTTCACTAAATGTGTCATTTTCATACTATAATAATTATTTTTAAATGCTAGGTCATAAGACTATGATATATATATATATACACACAAAATAATCCTGCATTATATATGTGTGTGTATATATAATCTCAAAAATTTATATACATAAATATATAAGACTATATTTTTATTTCTTTAGATATTGTTCATAATAAAAATTGGAATAATTATACAATGTGTAAAAATATCCTAAAAATATAGAAATAGGGGAGGGGGAATGAAATATATATATGTGTGTGTGTGTGTGTGATAATATATGGTGTATATCGTATCTTGCTCCCAAGCTTCCTAACATTTAATGAATTTTACACTTGTAAGCTTTCCTCCAGATATATATATACTTGTAAGGCTCATATTAACATATATTATGAATCATGCATTTAGGGCAACACTTAAGCTAACATTAGGTTAACACTTGGGCATTGAGTTGGAAGGTTTCATTTATTATACCCCTTAGTTGTAACCCTAGGTGTAAAGATAATCATAATTAGAAAATGACTTAATTATTTAATAATCCTATTTCTTGCTCCAACTACTATAAATAGGGGATAAAATAGGGAATTTAGCACTTCATTTTCCTCCCACAACACACATAAACACATCTACACACACACAAAATCCCGCCTAAGACACACCCACCCACACTCACGTTGCTCTCAACATATAAAGCACTTCATATTTATAGTATATCTTCTACCCACATGTGTATATATATATATAAACCCTTCTTTTTACATACATATATACATATTAGCCCTCTATACATCCCCTTAATTCCATAAAAACACTCTTGAAAAGGTAGAAGAATATTTAATTAAGGTATTGACCTTACTTAATTTCATAAGTAAACTTTAATTCATAGGTATTATACCTTATAGAAATGAGTGTGACTTGAAATGCTTCATATTTGATGTAAGGCAGGAATTTTACTTAGTTTCATGAGTTAGTTACTTGTTCTAGTTGATATAAAATTACAATCTTTTAGAAAAATACTAGATTCTATGATGCTACTACGACTTAGTAGTTGTCATGATTCTAGTTATATATACATTTTTACATTCATTAAATTTAGGCTTAGGAAAGTATGTATATTGTATTAAACATGCTCTTAGTTATGTCCTTATATTACCATGTCAGAAGCATAAAAAGCATGCCTTTATGTGCAAATGTGTGATTTCATGAATAAGGAAGCATGTATGTTTTAATATGAATTAGTTATGATTTATAAGCATAAGAAGTATGTTTTACGTAAATTATGTTCTAGAAGAAAGTATGCTTCTATGTGACATTATGCTTTTATGTTCATACAATGAGTAGGAAAGCATGTATAGTTACTAGTTTGATATATGTGTTAGTATTTCATACATATGTTATCAAGCTGGAAATTCTGCTTTATATGAGAAATCTTACGAGATATGTGAAATTTTGTGTGCATAATGGGCCCAAACGTGATAGGGGCGGATGTGGTTGAGTTTGGTTGGGGACAAGCTATTGAGCTACCGGTCTTAAAATAGTTCTAGACCCTCCATCGTTGCCTAATCTCTCCTTGCATGGACGGAGAGTTCCATGTACTAAAGTGGGTCATAGAAAATATGACATATACCCGGGATATGACCACTAGAGTGATCTTGGTTGGAATTGGTGGATTTTGGTGTGTTTTGGTTGGAAATTGTGAATGACGGCACAGTGAGATAAGGCAGCCACACTTAGATGTGGAAAAAGGTAGAAAATGTGAAAATATGTGATTACATACTCAGTTGGTTAGTGATTATGTGACAATATACACATATTTCACACACGCACCTCATGTGATTATGTAAGATTTATACTCAACATGTATGTTGATGTTTTCTTTATATGATGCTTTAGCCGAATATGAGCCAGAATTTGCGAGTGATAATGACGGATAGGGACGGTTCGAAGCTTTTGCCTAGTTATGTGTAGTCGGGATTTTATCTTTACAAATATGTAATAAGTGCCATATATGTAAATTTTTAATTTTCTCAATAAAATCGCCAGTTGTATGATTTTGAGATAAAGTTTGGTTGTTTTATTAAAATAGTTGGTTGTATGTTTTCGTGAAATTAGCCAAAAGTTTTGGGTCGTAACATGCCGCCAACAAATCTACTAACTAAGATTACCATCAACCAGTCCTATACCGAGGCCAAGGTTGCTGAATTAGGCTCTTATGATGGTTCCAATCCGTTTGAGCCCAATTGCCACCAAATCACTCTGCTTCGATGAAGCAACAACTATTGATAAGCAGCTTGCCCAGATGGCCCAGGTGATAGAAGACCCTCAAAAGACTTTAGAAGACAAGAATTTCCAAATCGCTCAACTTATGGACAAGTTGGAGCATGCGAACGCCGGAGAGTCAAGCCACGAGCATATGTCTTCTCAAGTTCAAGCAGCAAATGAGGGCAAGCTCATGAGGCATCTCAGAAGTATGAGCACACGCAAGGGCATGAGCAATATACCACTTCTATTGCAACACCGTCTATGCAAAAACCGCAAGATATGATCACTAATACTATAAAGGCTCAATATGGTGTCCCTGCACAAAATTACCCGATGTACTCAAAACCCTACACCAAACGCATGAACTCGTTGAGAATGGCAATAGGCTATCAACCACCAAAGTTTTAGCAGTTCAATGGAAATGGCAACTTAAAGCAACATGTCCCTCATTTTGTAGAGGTGTGCAATAATGCAGGAACTTAAAGTAATTTGTGCGTTCGTTGAAAGGAAATACTTTTGACTGGTATGTCGACCTAGAGCCTGAGTCCATCAATAGTTGGGATCAAATGGAGAGGGAGTTCCTGAACTACTTCTACAACACATGTTGCATTGTAAGCATGATCGAGCTCACCAATGCAAGGCAATAGAAGGATAAGCTAGTCATGGACTATATCAATCGATGGCGTGTGTTGAGCTTAAGTTGCAAAGATAAACTCTCCTTGTGACATGGGATGCACTGGGGGCTTCTATGCATCCTTCAGGGAATCAAGCCTCACAACTTTGAAGAATTGGCTACCTTCGCCCATGACATGTAAGCTCAATTTGCTAATTATGGAACCATATTCGCTACGAGAGACTAGTGGAAGGAAAAGAGAAATATAAAGAGGAATGATGACTACAATAAGTTATCCATCAAAGAGTCCATTCTCATTAAGGTAGCTGACGTTAAAATCCCCGCCAACAATTACAAATGTGGAGGAAAATTAGGAAATCAACACATCCCGAGTGAAAGATGCCGGCTAACGCTGAAAGAGTTGCAAGAGAATGAATACCCATTCCTAGACTCCGATGTCTTCCACATATTTGATGAGCTGCTAGCAAGAACGCAGGTTCACCTACTAGAACAAAAGCACCCGAAAGAAAGTAGGAGGGTGAACATGTAAGGACCCGAATTCTCATTTCGATTATGTGTGTATATATATATATATATGGATATACCTAAATGTGTACAATTTACATGTTTCTATGTATGAGTTTTCATTATGTTAATACTTTGTGATACATGTTCGTTTTAGGTGCAATATGTACAAGTTTAAGATTCATTCTTGTCCTAGTTAATCACCATATAAACCATAAAATTCAAGAAAATACATGGATGCATATATATATATATACACGGTTTTATATATATGTATATACCTAGACGTAGAAGATTTTTCTCATAACTTTTATGACTTTTTGGAAAAACCCTAAGAAATGAGTAAATTGTATTTTCTACCCTAGATATTATTTCTTTCCCAAATATGAATAATTCTATACAATACAAGAAATAATCTACCTTTTTGCTGAATAAAAGAGGGGGTGGATGGTTTTTTTGGGGATTTGGGAGATAAAAATAGTAAATATTAAATACTTGATTTGTATTAAGTCTTATCCTCCAAGTTTGCAAGATACAATGTATTAATACACTTGTAATACTCCTTCTAGATGTATGAATTCATGGTTGGCTCTTGTTGAAGTAGAGCTACACTTAAGCTACTTAGACCTTATACTTGGCCAATTAGTGTAATAATTGGAAAAGGACTTAATGCTATTTTAATTCTATTTCTTCTTATTAGCATATATGTAATATTACTTAGGAAAAAACACAAAAATCATCACCCACACACACTTGAAGAAACCGGCCAAACACACACTCACTTTCTTCTTGTTTTCTTTCAATTTCCCTACTATCCTTTAACATTCAAACACTCTCTCTACTTCAAACATTTTCACTTCTTCAAACCCTACAAAGGCAAGAAAGACATATCAAGGTAGAAATTTGCCTTTGGCATGAGCTAGAGTTAGGATTTTACCAAACTATTAGTATTTTATCTCCCCTATTAGACCTAGGAGGTCACCACAAGTTGGTTCCCATCTTGGGTCTAAGAGATTACAAGAAGCCTTGATTACTATTCATGCTGAAAATCTTGTTTTCGAAGTTGAACATTTCTATTTTTGCAAGGCTCAAAAATCCAAAAATTCCCAACTGAAAACCTGGTTTATAAACTGTAAATTCAATGTATAATAAGCTGGATTTACAGGTTTTTTAAAGCTGAAATTTCAATTACGAAAGTTGGAAATTTCAGAAGTTGCGCACTAAAACGTTTCGCGTTGCAGTCTGAAAATTTCAGGTCTCGTAAGCTGGAAATTCGAAATTTTATCAACTAAAAGTCTATTTTACAACCTTGGGAATATATGTGTGGAGTTCCGGTAGATTTTAAATTGGAAAATTAGTAGTTTGAAGACTGGAAATTTCTGCCAGTATTCGCAAATGTCGATTGTGCAAAACTGGAAATTTTGGTACTCTATGTTGAAAATTGTGCAATAATCAGCTGAAATAGTTTGTTTTGTGTTGGAATTGTGATCCAAATGTGTTGGAATTAGGTGTATAAGGGCCCGATGTGATAGGAGTGGATGTAGTCAAGTTCGGCCGGGCAACAAAGGGCTTGCCATTCTTAAAAGTTCTCGACTCTCCATCATTGCCTAATCCCACCCTGCGTGAACGAAGAGTTCATGTACTGAAGTGGGTCATAGGATTTCGGCATATATTTGGGATATGACCACCTGTGTGTTTTGGTTGGGATGGGAGTATCGGTTGGAATTGAATTACAGCATGGCGAGATAAGGTAGCCGCCCATCGAGGTGGAAAACGGTAACAATGTGTTGGAATGTGATGCTCTTGTGAGCTGAAATTTATGTGATTTTATCAAATCTGAAATCTATATGGTTTTATGTGCTTTTTATGACAATATGCAATTTCACACGAACATCTCATGTTTTATGCGAATTTCTACTCAACATGTGTATATGTTGACATTGCTTCTATTATGTTTTAGCCGGATTTGAGACACAGGAAAATGGGACCTGGATGACTTAGGAGGGTGCTTTGTGGCGTTTAGTTAGTTATGTATATGTTGTGCTCAAAACTTGATAGTTAAGTTTTTGTTTAAGTTGTGTATATGTAATAAACGAATTATGTAAACCTCTCTTTTGAATATTAATAAGCGGGTTTGGTTTCATTACTTTCTATGTTAGCATGTTTTGTGAGATGGTTATATAATAGATGTTTTCATAACTAGCTAGAGGTTTCGGGGCATCACAGAACGATTTGAGGTACTACAAATACCATCGAGTAGTCCGTTACTGTGGCACCCCTCCCGCTAGGATCTTCCTATACGGTTGGAGACCACCGACGATCGCATTGAGTACAAAATTTGAAATTCATACCCAGTACGAATGCCTAACTTAACAATACGCAGTGGAGATAGAGTAAAATATGCAATATGGATAATATATATAACTATGTTTAGTACAACCAAGTAGCGCAACCGAGTACAACATCAAAATAGCCAACTAGTGGCATCAAGTAGCAAACTACATATTATATAGCAAGACAAAGTGAAATGAAGTTTTAATATAACAACTAGAGGAGCGACAACCATCCTATGCACGCCCATTATTCTGATTCTGAGGCAATGAACAAAAAGAAACGAGTGGTTAAGTCCAAATGACTTAGTGAGGCCACATATAGATAGATATATAATTGACTGAAAATGAGACTCAAAACGGTTAAATCATAATAAAGTGCACGTAGTGTGAAATGTAACTTGATAATAATAACTGAACTGAGTAATACGGACAGTGAGCCCAAGACAGAGTCTCCAACCTTATGACTACCCAAAACAGATAAATCATAATAGAAACCCTTATGCCTCCCTTGTCGAGAAGCCACCTCGACATTAAACGAGACGGAGATGTATCACGCGTCCGTGCAATACATCGCTCCAATCCCTACTACAGTCATCCTCCGGCTGTACGTAGAAATTGGTTTCACGGAATGGTATCATATAAAAGGTTCCATCGACGGTCCGTTCCGCCCGATAAAATTCCTCTTATAAGTACCTGGGCCCAAACTTCCCAAGGGCGTCCCCAAGGGTAAACGGAAATATAACGAAACAGATATGGCTCACAACTTGTCAACAAAGCAATAACTTATTTTTTTTTACACCCGGGATACATAGAAATATAATTAAAATATGATATCCCAAAGGTGTCAAAAATCATTTCGGGACAGATACAACTGGCAATATCAGAGAATGCAATATTTTTGAAAATAACTTGTCTTATATGTATGAAAAACATTTTCCGAAAGATTTGATGGCATAAATTTAATACGGTAGGCTATACGAATAATATTTATATCATATAGTTCAAAGCCCCAGAAAGGAATTAACAAAGCACTCACCTTAGGAGTTTATCAAGTTTATAGATTTGTTTCGGCTAGATCAACTTGACTTCCTCCTTCAAGAGTATGTGAGGGAAATAAGGGAGTATATGGAAGGTTATTAGGTATATATGGATGAAAATAGAAGGGCTTGTGTGTACATATATGTGGGTGGACGATAGGCTATAAATAGGAAGTGTTTTGGGTGTTGAGAGTAGAGTAAGTGAGGGGGTGTGTTTTTAGGCGGGATTTGTGTGTTTGTGGAAGAAAATAGAGAGAGTATAGTGTGTGTATGTGTGAGGACGTTTTTGGGGATGGGGAAGTGTGTGGGAGGTCCTATTTATAGTGGAGAATGAGGGTAGAAGGCAAGACTTGGGGACCAAGGTTTAATAAATGCAAATCTTTCCATTTAATGCAAATCTCCCAACTAGGCATAGAATTAAATGCCAAATTAAATGAAATCTTCCACCTCCCTCCTCTATTCTAGCCTTGGTGTAACCCTAATCCATGAGTCATGAATCTAGATGAATGGAAGACCACACAAATGCACAATTTCTAGAAGAAATTCATCTTGTATTAGTGTAGGATATTTTAATAAAATATTAACACAAAATCAAATCAAATCAAATAAAATCTAATAAAATCTGATTTTGATTGTCCTCATCTTATAAAATCTGAAATCATATCTTTATTTTATTAAAAATTCGAATTTGTATTTATTTATTTTTGTAAAAACTGAAAATTAGGGTTTTAGGGCATAAAATTAGGGTTTTTGGGCATAAAATCCGAAAATTCATAATTAATTTAGAAAAATTCCAAAATTATGAAATTTAATGTTTATAAATCTGAAATTATATGTATATTTTCCAGAAATTAAAAATGTTTTAGTTATATTTTCGAAAATTACAATTTAGGACATAAGATTTCGAAAATTGTGTTAGAATATCAAATTCGTTTAAAATTTGGAAAATCATGTAATTATCACCTCACATAATTCATATATAAAAGAAGGATCATACAAAACATGAAATATTAGTAAGCATGCGTGTATATTATAAGAACCGGTTTATATAGTTTTTAGACCAAAAATCGGGATGTCACAACTCTCCCCCCCTTAAAAGAATCTGGTCCCCAGATTCTTACCTGATTGAATAGCTCCGGATAATATTTACGTATTTTCTCTTCAGGTTCCCAAGTTGCCTCTTCGACTTGATGGTTTTGCCATAGTACCTTGACGAGTGGAATTTTCCGATTTCTTAACTCTTGGAACTTTCGATCTAAAATGCGAATAGGTTTTTCTGTATAGGTAAGGTTAGGTTCAAGGGGTATGTTTTCAGGTGGAAGGATATGGGTTTCATCAGGGTAGTATTTTCGGAGCTGAGATACGTGAAATACGTTATGGATTCCTGTTAGGCTAGGTGGTAAGTCTAGTCGATATGCGACTTCTCCTATTCGCTCTATGATCTCAAATGGTCCAACATACCTGGGATTCAATTTTCCTCCTTTACCAATCCTTGTAAATCCCTTCCTTGGAGAGACTTTAAGGAATACTCGATCCCCGACTTCAAACTCCAGTTTTCTTCGTCGCTTGTCTGCATAACTCTTTTGTCGATCTTGGGCAGCCTTCATCTTTTGTTTGATAATTTGCACTTTGTCAATTGCATCTTGGATGAGTTCAGGTCGTACTGCTCTATGTATTCCATCCTTTGTCCATCTCCATTCATCTAAGTCCCAATATAGCGGTGATCGACACTTTCTTCCATACAAAGCTTCATATGGTGCCATCTGTATTGAAGCTTGATAGCTATTGTTATAAGCAAATTCAATCAAGGGCAAGTGCTTATTCCAGCTATCACCAAATTCCAATACGCACATTCTCAACATGTCCTCCAAATAGGCTATCAATCTTTCTGTCTGCCCATCCGTTTGTGGATGTGAAGCTGTACTGAATTGCAATTTAGTGCCCATATGCCTTTGTATGCTTTGCCATAATCTAGATGTGAACTTAGGATCCCTGTCTGAGATGATACATGTAGGAATGCCGTGGAGTCTCGTGATCTCACGGTGGTAAAGTTCTGCTAAAGTTTCCACTCGATCAGTTGTTTTAACAGGCAGAAAATGTGCTGACTTGGTTAACCTATCCACGATTACCCATATGCTATCATATCCACCTCTTACCTTAGGTAATCCTACTAGAAAATCCATAGTAACTTGATCCCATTTCCATGTTGGAATCGGTAATGGTTGTAACATTCCTCCCGGCTTTTGGTGTTCTCCTTTGATCTTTTGACACGTCAAACATCTTCTTACAAAGTCTGAGATGTCTCTCTTCATACCATTCCACCAATAATACTGTTTAAGATCTCGATACATTTTTGTTCCTCCTGGATGAACGGTATATGGTGTCTTATGAGCTTCTTCTAAAATCTGTTTCTTCATTTCTTCAGTTATACATATTCTGCCCTTGTAACGTAAAATCCCCATATCATCAATCCCATATTTCTCATTTGTACTTTCCCCTACCTGGGCAATTTGCTTCTGACTCCACTTATCCTTTGCTTGCTTTTCCCGAATCTTGGTGACTAGTTCTGATTGAATAGTTAGATCTGCTATTTGAGCATGAGTCTTTATGATAAAGTTACTTTTAGAGACCCCAATTCCACTGCTTAATCGTGCTAATCCGGCTTTTCTACTAAGAGCATCGGCAACTAAGTTGGCTTTCCCGGGGTGATATTGGATCTTACAATCATAGTCCTCCAAGAATTCCAGCCATCTTCTTTGTCTCATGTTGAGGTCCTTCTGAGTGGGTAAGTACTTTAAGCTTTTGTGATCTGTATACACCTCAAAGGTTGTCCCATACAGATAATGTCTCCACTTGGCCAAAGCAAATATAATTGCTGCTAACTCCAAATCATGGGTCGGATAATTACACTCATGAGAACGAAGCTTTCTTGATGCGTAAGCAACCACTTTCCCATTTTGCATTAACACACATCCCAAACCTTCTCTAGATGCATCAGTGTAGACAGCAAAATTTTCATTTCCTTCAGGTAGTGTCAGCACTGGGGCAGTGGTTAAACGTCTTTTTAATTCTTGAAAACTAACTTCACACTTTTCATTCCATTGGCAAGGAGAATTCTTGCGAGTAAGTTGAGTTAAGGGCTCTGCAATTTTTGAAAAATTTTGTATGAACCGCCGATAGTAACCTGCTAAACCCAGAAAACTTCTTACTTCAGTTGGAGTCTTCGGGCGCTTCCAATTATTAACAGCTTCCACCTTGGAGGGATCGACTTCAATTCCGGTATTGGAAATTATATGCCCTAAAAATGTAACGTTTTCTAACCAAAAGTCACACTTACTAAATTTCGCATATAATTTGTTTTCTCGTAACGTCTGTAGAACAATTCGCAAATGTTCCGCATGCAGTTCTGGAGTCCTTGAGTATACCAGGATGTCATCAATGAAAATAACCACAAATTGATCCAAATATGGTCGGAAGACCCGGTGCATCATATCCATAAAAGCTGCTGGTGCATTGCTCAATCCAAAAGGCATAACAACAAATTCAAAGTGCCCATATCGAGTATTAAATGATGTTTTAGGAATATCTTCCTCTTTAACTCTAAGCTGATAATATCCTTGTCTCAAATCCAATTTAGAATATACTTGTGATCCTTGTAGAAGATCAAATAGTTCTTCTATGTGTGGGAGTGGATATTTATTCTTGACAGTCATTCGATTTAACTCCCGATAATCAATACACATCCGAAGTGACCCATCCTTCTTTTTAACAAACAGCACTGGCGCTCCCCATGGTGATGTACTTGGCCGAATATATCCGCTTTCTATTAATTCTTCAAGTTGCTTCTTCAACTCCTTCAATTCAGCTGGGGCCATTCGGTATGGTGTTTTTGAATAAGGTTCAGCTGCTGGTATGGTGTCGATCACAAATTCTATTTCTCTCTGAGGGGGTAATGAATTCAATTTTTCTGGAAACGCATCTTGGAATTCATTTACAACGGGAACTTCCTCTATCTTTATTTGGTCCTTCGGTTTGTTGAGCAAATAGGCAATGAATCCTAATGCTCCCTCCTTGATACACTCCTTTGCTTCAACGAAGGAGATAAGAGAAATGGTTTTGGATGAACTAAGGGGGATTATTGGCCCAGGTGAGTTATCCTTTCCTAAAATAATCCTCTTAGCAAAACAATCTAGTTGGGCCTGATGTTGATACAACCAATCCATCCCAAGGATTATATCGTAGTTGTGAATAGGAAGCTCTATTAAGTCAGCGGGATATGTTTTTCCTTCAATTCTTATCGGACATCCTTTCAGAACCCGATCAGTAAGATAACTAGATCCTAAGGGGGTGCTGACTTCAAATTTATAAGATAAAGATTCTAGCAATAACCCCAATCGATTCACAGATTCCACAGATATGAAAGAATGAGTAGCTCCAGGATCATATAGTATTTTCATAGAAGTGTTTAAAATGTGAGTTGTACCTTCCACTACTGCAGTTGGATCGGGTCCTTCATCCGCCTCTAGAGTGTAAGCTCTAGCTTTTACTTTTTGCCTTCCGGCAGGTGGAACTTGGGTCATTCCTTCTTGAGTTGGACCAAGGATATTAGGATTTCGAGCTTTCGGGCACTCTTTAATCATGTGTTGATCACTACCACATGCTACGCATTTTCCATTCTTTTTCCAACACTTTGCCTCTATGTGGCTAGGATGTCCACAATAGTTGCATCCAATTCTTTCCCTGCCTCCAAGTTGGTTAACATTCTGATTTCCTTCAATGCGAGGGCGCTTATTGTTCCTTGCATTGGTTTGTCTGAGTTGTCCTCCACCCCCCGGACTAGGCTCCTTATTCTTGCTCACCTTGTTAGTTATTTGTTTGATTTCCCGAATTTCTGCCTCAACAACCATGGACTTACTGACAGCTTGTGTATATTCCTCAATGTCGGTCGCCATTAACGCCCATCGGACTTCAGGCCGCAAACCTTGGATGAATCGTTTGGTTTTTCTCCTTTCATCATTCATTATATGTGGCGCATACTGTACCAAACGAGCGAATTTGGCCTCATATTCTGCAATAGTAAGGATCCCTTGAATCAAATCCATAAATTCTTTTTCTCTTGCATCCCGAACTACTTGGGGTATAAATTTATCAGAAAACTCCTTTAGAAAATTTTCCCAAGTTACAGGTGTTTGATTGGCATTCCATCTTTGTTCCACGAGCTTCCACCAGTTGTGGGCTGCTCCTTCCATCAAGAATACGGTGAACTCCACTTGTTCCTTTTCATTACAGCGCAAAACTTTAAAGATCTTGGTGATTGCCGCTACCCAGGTTTCAGCCTTTTGATCGTTAGGCTCCCCATAGAATTTTTGTGGGTTGAAGCGCAGGAAGCGATCTAACATCCTATCATCCGACTGATGATTTTGACTTTGTTGGCTAATTTCTCTCCAAACGCCAACCATTTGGCTCAGAATATCATTATTATTTCCTTGGTTTGGAACATGATTTTCTTCTGGGTCCAACCTTGTCGTGGGTCCTTGATGACGGTTTCCTTGGGGTTGTGTTACAGTAGGGTGAGTTGGTTCTGGGGTCGGTTGGGAGTGTAAGCGGGTACGTGTAGCTCCTTTTCGAGGCGCCATCAAAGTTCTAAGTGTTACGGATTCGAATCTAGGGAATAATTATCAAAACATGATTATCTCATAAATTTATACACAAAACTTCACTACATCATGTATATAATATAGGATAGCATATTCGATAATCACAAACAGAGCACATATACACATAGTGATTCGGTCAGAAGAAAGACTAGATATATGCATGCTTACCTATATATAACACATGGTTATAACCTAAACCTAGGCTCTGATACCACCGCTGTGGCACCCCTCCCGCTAGGATCTTCCTATACGGTTGGAGACCACCGACGATCGCATTGAGTACAAAATTTGAAATTCATACCCAGTACGAACGCCTAACTTAACAATACGCAGTGGAGATAGAGTAAAATATGCAATATGGATAATATATATAACTATGTTTAGTACAACCAAGTAGCGCAACCGAGTACAACATCAAAATAGCCAACTAGTGGCATCAAGTAGCAAACTACATATTATATAGCAAGACAAAGTGAAATGAAGTTTTAATATAACAACTAGAGGAGCGACAACCATCCTATGCACGCCCATTATTCTGATTCTGAGGCAATGAACAAAAAGAAACGAGTGGTTAAGTCCAAATGACTTAGTGAGGCCACATATAGATAGATATATAATTGACTGAAAATGAGACTCAAAACGGTTAAATCATAATAAAGTGCACGTAGTGTGAAATGTAACTTGATAATAATAACTGAACTGAGTAATACGGACAGTGAGCCCAAGACAGAGTCTCCAACCTTATGACTACCCAAAACAGATAAATCATAATAGAAACCCTTATGCCTCCCTTGTCGAGAAGCCACCTCGACATTAAACGAGACGGAGATGTATCACGCGTCCGTGCAATACATCGCTCCAATCCCTACTACAGTCATCCTCCGGCTGTACGTAGAAATTGGTTTCACGGAATGGTATCATATAAAAGGTTCCATCG
The DNA here is from genome assembly GCA_026212405.1 of Petrea volubilis. NCBI lineage: Eukaryota > Viridiplantae > Streptophyta > Magnoliopsida > Lamiales > Verbenaceae > Petrea > Petrea volubilis. Next base: position 21,794,591 of record CM047870.1, read on the forward strand.
ACGGTCCGTTCCGCCCGATAAAATTCCTCTTATAAGTACCTGGGCCCAAACTTCCCAAGGGCGTCCCCAAGGGTAAACGGAAATATAACGAAACAGATATGGCTCACAACTTGTCAACAAAGCAATAACTTATTTTTTTTTACACCCGGGATACATAGAAATATAATTAAAATATGATATCCCAAAGGTGTCAAAAATCATTTCGGGACAGATACAACTGGCAATATCAGAGAATGCAATATTTTTGAAAATAACTTGTCTTATATGTATGAAAAACATTTTCCGAAAGATTTGATGGCATAAATTTAATACGGTAGGCTATACGAATAATATTTATATCATATAGTTCAAAGCCCCAGAAAGGAATTAACAAAGCACTCACCTTAGGAGTTTATCAAGTTTATAGATTTGTTTCGGCTAGATCAACTTGACTTCCTCCTTCAAGAGTATGTGAGGGAAATAAGGGAGTATATGGAAGGTTATTAGGTATATATGGATGAAAATAGAAGGGCTTGTGTGTACATATATGTGGGTGGACGATAGGCTATAAATAGGAAGTGTTTTGGGTGTTGAGAGTAGAGTAAGTGAGGGGGTGTGTTTTTAGGCGGGATTTGTGTGTTTGTGGAAGAAAATAGAGAGAGTATAGTGTGTGTATGTGTGAGGACGTTTTTGGGGATGGGGAAGTGTGTGGGAGGTCCTATTTATAGTGGAGAATGAGGGTAGAAGGCAAGACTTGGGGACCAAGGTTTAATAAATGCAAATCTTTCCATTTAATGCAAATCTCCCAACTAGGCATAGAATTAAATGCCAAATTAAATGAAATCTTCCACCTCCCTCCTCTATTCTAGCCTTGGTGTAACCCTAATCCATGAGTCATGAATCTAGATGAATGGAAGACCACACAAATGCACAATTTCTAGAAGAAATTCATCTTGTATTAGTGTAGGATATTTTAATAAAATATTAACACAAAATCAAATCAAATCAAATAAAATCTAATAAAATCTGATTTTGATTGTCCTCATCTTATAAAATCTGAAATCATATCTTTATTTTATTAAAAATTCGAATTTGTATTTATTTATTTTTGTAAAAACTGAAAATTAGGGTTTTAGGGCATAAAATTAGGGTTTTTGGGCATAAAATCCGAAAATTCATAATTAATTTAGAAAAATTCCAAAATTATGAAATTTAATGTTTATAAATCTGAAATTATATGTATATTTTCCAGAAATTAAAAATGTTTTAGTTATATTTTCGAAAATTGCAATTTAGGACATAAGATTTCGAAAATTGTGTTAGAATATCAAATTCGTTTAAAATTTGGAAAATCATGTAATTATCACCTCACATAATTCATATATAAAAGAAGGATCATACAAAACATGAAATATTAGTAAGCATGCGTGTATATTATAAGAACCGGTTTATATAGTTTTTAGACCAAAAATCGGGATGTCACAGTTACCCTATAGAGAAATGTTTTGTAATTAAAGATAAGATTATGGCATTAGTGAAGGGTGGGAAGATAATCCTTGACAATGAGGACATTGTGGATGCAAATGCTACTAGTGTCGCAACTATTGCAAGTGCAAAGGATACCCCTGAAGTCTAGTACAATGTTATTTTGCCATTAACACTCGAGGGGCATCGACAAAAATTCAATTGGACTATTGACCTCAGTTTGGTTAAAAATATGTCTACTAATGCAAACACTAATATAATGATAGAGTCTTCTACTAAGATTGATGATTGTGGCAAGTGGGTTTTGGTGACGTGCCAAAGAAGACAAAACCAATGTGTCATGCAAATTCATCTGATGCGGTCAAAAAAGATAGCTCTAGTCAGGGGCAAACACCATGAGTCAGTGAAAATCTCCAAAGCTCAACATGTTGGATTAAAGAAATCATTAAGTAGTTGCAAGTGGGACCCTCTGACTTTAGTTGACTTCTTTACTAAGGGAGGTTATCAACCAAAATGTACTACAAAAATTCCTCATGCCAATGAAGTGGAAATCACTTTCAACTCATATTGTGCAAGTACTGCAAAGAAGCTAGGGACAGCATCTCAAGTTGATGTTATAAATAAGTTTAGAATGTTTAGAAAATATGGTTTTGTATATCCAGTGAGTTTCAAATGGAAGCCAATACTCGTCTTGATTATGAGAGAAAATGAAACTTTGAGATGGAATTTGACCTTCTAAAGACAAGGAATTTCTAAGGATCATGGAATGATCATGCCACCCCATGAAGATACTGGGGGCAAGTAAACTTCATAGGTAGACTGCAAACGCCCCTGGATACGAGCATAAACTGTCCTATGAAAAAAAAATTCAACGTCTGTTAAGTGTACTCCTTAACATGAGTATAAATTGTTAAAGTCAAATTCAAATACTCCTTTCCACGATGTAAATTGTTAAAGTCAAACTCAAGCGTGCTTCTTAACATACGTCTAAAATGTCAAAGTCAAGTTCAAGTGTACTCCTTAACTTGAGTATAAATTGTTCCAAGTAAATGACTCCTTGATACGAGTATAAAATGTCAACAAATTCAAAAAGATTTTTCTATTGTATGAGCTTAAACTTCATCCTACTCTTGGCCTGCGTGAGTATAAATTGTGTACGACATGCAAAAAAAAAAGAGAGAGAGAAAAAAAAAACATGAAAAAAAAAATGAGCACAAAAAAATGAAAAAAACAAAGATTGCTGAACTACATAATGACTTGATCCCATTTGGACGTACGTAGGTAACTTGGAATTTTATCCAAGTTAAGTCATACCTTTTAAACAAAGATTACTTGTCTTTAATGATACTCATTTCTTACGGCCATGAAGCGTTAAACTCGCCAAGTCATGTTATTAATGATTTTGTTTAGGATGGAAATTAATGAGTGAGGGATAATGATGTTCCAAGCAAAGTATATATATGGATGAGAATGTAAAAAAATAACTTTTTACTGCATATCCATTGTCGCTTTTACATTAAAGTGAAAAAGAAGGAGAGATACTTAAAAAGATGTAGACACTGAAAAAAAAAAAGACACCAGAACAGAAGAAGAAAATACTGAAAGAGAAGCAGAAAAAGTCTTCAGGAAAAACTCTCCCCCAAATTCCACAAACTTGAAGAAAGAGAATTATCAAGCATCTCCACAATGGTTCTTCGAAGTTCTATAAGTCTTCGGTTGCAGTTAACAAGCTCCCAAGCCGGCTGCATGGTCAAATCCACATAACTCCAAAATGCGGTGAAGAAGCCTTTAAGCCAACTGCCATGTCAAATCCACAAATCCTCAAGATGTAGTCAACAACCCTTTTAGCCGTTTGCCATGTCAAATCCACAAATCTCCTGTTATAGTCAAAAAGTTCCTGAACTAGCTACAAGGTCAAATCCACAAATCTCCAAGATGTGGTCAACAAACCTTTGAGTTGACTGTGATTTCAAATCCACAATCTCTACTTGCGGTCAACAAGCTTCTGAGTTGGCTATCAACTCCACAAATCTCCAAGACGCAGTCTCCAACCTTTCAAGCCGATTGCACAAAACTTGCAAATCCAATTCATCAAGTTTAACAAGTTTTTGTGCTCGAGAAGAAAATTGGTCATGTCACGACCCAGAAAAATACCCTTCATATTTTATTAGAATTAAATAATAATTTTCGTATAAAATTTGTACAAAATACAAAAGTTACAATTTTCAAAAGATATACAAAAGTAACTTTATTGCGTAAATGGCTTCTAAACGCTTCTGCTGCGCCACTCTGATACGCTATCTCATTTCTGTCTAAAAATAGTCATGTAAAGAAGAATCAACGCGATGGTTGAATAGAAATATCATTCAACCCCATAAGGTGCGTGTGTGTTTGAATAGGTGCACGTAGACACATAATTTCACATAATATTATAATGGAAATGAAAGCATAAAATATCTAAGACTTATAAGGTACTTAAATTCCTATTTTACTCATAAAGTTAAATAATACTCCTACCTTTCAAAAGGGTACATTCTTCTCTATAAGTATAAAGTGTATAGTGTATATATATAGATATATAAAAAGGTTAATATGTCTATATATATGGTAAGAAAAAGGGGTAATTGTATATATGTATATAGGAAGGTATGCTAATGATATAGTGTGATATATATATTGAAAGTGCAAGATTTTGGGGGTGTGTGGGTTATAGGCGGGATTTGTGTTGTGTGTGTGAAAAAAATGAAAACATGCCTCCCTATTTATAGTGTTGAGCATGTGAAATAGATTTATTTAATATTAAGGTCAATTTTTACTTAATGCAATTTTTACAACTTGGTTGGGTAATTAATGAAATAATCCAACTCATGGACTTAAGTGGCACCCTAAATATGCTTAAGTGTGCCCTACATTGTATGAATCATCTCCTAAGTAAATATGAGCCATGCAAGTGCACATTTTCTAGAAATATTGTTACAAGATTTAACAAGAACCATGCAAGTGTACAAGTTGAAGAATCATCTTAGAAAAATATCTTGTAAGATATTTTAATAAAATAGTAACATAAAATCAAATAAAATCTGATTTTTATTGTCCTAATCTTTTAAAATCTAAAATCAAATCTTTATTTAATTAAAAATTCGAATTTGTATTTATTCATTTTTGTAAAATCCGAAAATTAAGATTGTAGGGTATAAAATCCGAAAATTCATAATTAATTTAGAAAAATCCAAAAATTATGAAATTTAATCTTTATAAATCTGAAATTATATGTATATTTCCCAGAAATTAAAATTTAACATATAACTTTTCAAAAATTGCAATTTAGGACATAGAATTTCTAAAATTGTGTTAGAGTGTCAAATTCCTCTAAAATTTGAAAAATCATGTAATTTATTCAAAATTGCATCTTCTCCATGCATAAAAGTCTAGAATACTTATTCATATTGTTTTTCAAAACTCATAAATATTTAATCGACGAATTTTCCAAGAATGTTAATCAAATTCAAAAATTAGTACTTTACCGTTCAAATTGTAAATTTAGCTCAAAATCAAACTAAAATTTAAAAACAACAAGTAATAAGGACATTTCAAGAAACATAAGGTTTTATATCAATTATTTAAATAATAAGGATTATCGGGTCATTACATCCTCCCATCCTTAAAAGAATTTCGTTCTCGAAATTCAGCTTTGTTTAGTAAAATAATTGAGGGTATTTTTCCAAAAATATGTTTTCACAGTAGATTTTGGAACCCAAAATATATTTCAATCAAATACAAAATCCAATAGATACACTAGAAGTTTTTAGCAAATGTCACACATACCAATACCATCTGCCAGGCGTCGGGACTCTAGAGGTGGCTCCTGTGGGCTCAAGAGGCGACTCTCGCACACGTAGTACTTTGCCCCGCAGGCTCAAAACATTCAAGAGATAGTACTTGGCCTCATGGACTCAAGACTTTCAAGACATATAGTACTTGGCCTCGTGGGCCCAAGACTTTCAATACATAGCACTTGGCCTCGTGGGCTCAATATGTAACATTTGCTCTATAGGCTCAAGAGGTGGCTCCCGTGTGTGTAGCACTTTGCCCCACAGAGCACTTAGCTCTCGGTATTCCGGCTGGCAAGCGGCTCTGATACCATTTGTCACGACCCGGAAAAATACCCTTCATATTTTATTAAAATTAAATAATAATTTTCGTATAAAATTTGTACAAAATACAAAAGTTACACTTTTCAAAAGATATACAAAAGTAACTTTATTGCGTAAATGACTTCTAAATGCTTCTGCTGCGCCACTCTGATACGCTATCTCATTTCTGTCTAAAAATAGTCATGTAAAGAAGAATCAACGCGATGGTTGAATAGAAATATCATTCAACCCCATAAGGTGCGTGTGTGTTTGAATAGGTGCACGTAGACACATAATTTCACATAATATTATAATGAAAATGAAAGCATAAAATATCTAAGACTTATAAGGTACTTAAATTCCTATTTTACTCATAAAGTTAAATAATACTCCTACCTTTCAAAAGGGTACATTCTTCTCTATAAGTATAAAGTGTATAGTGTATATATATAGATATATAAAAAGGTTAATATGTCTATATATATGGTAAGAAAAAGGGGTAATTGTATATATATGTATATAGGAAGGTATGCTAATGATATAGTGTGATATATATATTGAAAGTGCAAGATTTTGGGGGTGTGTGGGTTATAGGCGGGATTTATGTTGTGTGTGTGAAAAAAATGAAAACATGCCTCCCTATTTATAGTGTTGAGCATGTAATGCCCCGGTACTTCCTATTATTTTAGAATTTATTATATATTATGTTTCATGCAAAATATTTGATATAAAATCTTTTAATTCCTGAAATTTTTATGATTTCCAAATTTTATTCTTTAAAATTACTTTATAACTTAGACCTTAAAGTATTAATTTTGAATTGTGATTATTATTTTTTGGAAAATTTATTTAAATACATATTTTAGGCTTGCATTTATTTTATTTTCGAATTTTATAAATAATTTATACAATTTTCTAATTTTATAAATACAACAATATATTTTCTGACTTTATATGTATAATTTTCAAATTCTAATTATTTATAAACATAATTTTTGAATTTTAATTATTTATAAACCTAATTTTCGGATTTTAATTAAATGAAAAATATAAAGTCTAGATTTTTAGTATATTTTGTGATTGTTTTGCAAAAATATCTCCTCTAATACATATATTAGTGGTAAATTATATCTTTACATGTACACACACACATCCATATATATATTAGGGGTAATTTATATATCTACATGTACACACATATGTCCATATATAAACTAGTGGTGATTTATCTATCTACTTATACACACACACATCCATATATCACCTAGTGGTAATTTCTATATCTACATATCCACACACACATTCTCATATATAGACTAGTGGTGATTTATATGTCTACATATATACCTACATGTCCACATACATAAATATATATATATATATATACTAGGTTATTAATATAGTAATGTGTACATATAAATAATCATATAGAATGAATGGATTATATATTTATTTTGTTATAATATTAGACATTTCTTCTCTTCCTCCTCTATAAATAGATCACAACCCCAATCCCATTTTCATCCCACAAATCCCGCCTAGAAACACACCCCCACATTTATTCTACTCTCAACACCCAAAACACTTCCTATTTATAGCCATCTTCCATCCACATATATATATATATATACAAACCCTTCTATTTTCATCCATATATACCTATTAGCCTTCCATATAGCCTTTTAAAACCCTCTTTTTTCTAAAAGCATTTGAAGGTAGAATTATTACCTTTCTCATAAGTAGTTTAGGCAACATGATTTTAGATTATTTTCATAAACAAGGCTTTAACTTGGGTTTATCAAAATAATGGTAAAAATACCAAGTAATTGCCTAC
>CM047870.1:21802521-21852521 GCA_026212405.1 Petrea volubilis
TAATAATATTCACCACATATTTATCATATATTTATCATATATATGTAAGAAATTTCGTGCCCCCTCCCTTTTTTATATATTTTTAGGATATTTTTACACATAATATAACTATTCCAATATTTATGATGAAAAATACCTAAAGAAGTGAACATATGATCTTATATTTATGTATATAATTTTTTTTTAAAATATATACATATATAATGTAAGATATTTATATCTATATGAATCATAGTCTTATGACCTAGCATTTAAAAATAATTTTCAAAATAATTATTATAGTGTGAAATAACACATTTTAGTGAAAATGACAATATCAAGAAAAATAATCTAACCCTTATTTATATACATACATAAATTCATGTATATGCATATATATATATATGTATGTGTGTGTGTGTTTGAATTTTATGCATTTTATGATTAATACATGAAGTAGAAAATAATTCCAATAATTATGCATTTTGTAAAATAAATAGGCATATATTGCAAAGTATTTATTGCAGTAGAAATTAATCATATAACATTTAAATAATAAATATTTAAGCATCAATTAGTGTATATATATATATATATACATCATCTAAAATACAAAAATGACCTAGGATATATATATAATTTCAAAAATATACATATATATTTATATATACTTCAACATATAAAAATACTATATATATGACTTTATTACAAATAATTCCTATCATTATAACTTTGAAAAATGTATGTATAGAATTATATATGTATGTATAGATTTTTACATCATCTAAAATACAAAAATGACCTAGGATATATATATAATTTCAAAAATATACATATATATTTATATATACTTCAACATATAAAAATACTATATATATGACTTTATTACAAATAATTCCTATCATTATAACTTTGAAAAATGTATGTATAGAATTATATATGTATGTATAGATTCTTATGCATATACGTAGAATCCAATGGTTGGTATAAAAACATAGTTATTACACATTTCACATATGAGATAATAAAACACTAAACAATTTAATCACATAGTTCACATATAAACTAATAATCACATAAAAAAACTAAATAAATTAATCATGTAATTAAATTTTAAAATACCTAGAAATACCAGGTCATTACATCCTCCCCTCCTTAAATGTAATTTCAACCTCGAAATTAATTCTTAAGTATTTGAACATGAAAGACATTATGAACTTCCGGTCGGTAGAGGGTAATGCCAACTTATATATTAATGTTCCTATTCTTCCCAATATTTTAGAAGGACCATCATATCTTGAATTAAGCGGGTCATTTGTTTCCCAATCTTAAGACTCCTTCGCCTAATTCAAATTTCAAATCTTTTCGTCTCTTATCTACGTAACTCTTTTAGTGACTTTGTGTTTCTGTCATTCATTTTCAAACTACTTTGATGACTTTGGTGATTTCCCATACTAACTTTGGGTTTACTTTTGCCAACTTCATTCCAAAATACTGGGGACCCATACTTTGTTCATAAGGGTTTCGATGTCAACTATAGGTTGATGGTTATTGTTATAGGCAAATTTGGCTAGTGAGAGGTGTCGATCTCAACTTCTTTCAAAATTGAAGTATACCTTCATGGGTTTGTATGATTCTTTCTATTTGTCTACTAGTTTGAAGTCGACTCGACATAACTACAACTCCTGAACATATGATAAACGGTAGTGACATCATTAATGAGGTTTTACCAATAAAACCTCTTAATTAGGCATTAACACGATGTAATGCATGTTGACAAAAATGTGTTCGTGCTAGGTTGATTCGTATTCGTGTTGAAAACAGATCAACCCAAACCCAACCCAATAAATATCGAACCTAATAAGTCACAATCCATATGCCATCTGAAAAGTATCATGTCGAGTCTTTATGTTGTCGTGTTATCATGGAAAATTTCATTCTTATATATTTTCTCGTATTAACTCAATCAAAAAAGCTAATTTTCTACTATAATAAAATAATCAAAATCATTCAAAAATAAAATAAATAAAAGCCATAAAATAATATCGCAAATAATCGTAAGTCCGAAATACTAAACCTCATATTTTTAAAAGTATCCAAAAACCAAAATGAAAAACGTAAAATAACGTCACAGATATCAATAAGTCAAGAAACACTAAGTTACAAGAGTATTTAGTAAACTAAAATATTAAAATGAATAAATAAATTATTATGCTTATTGTGTCACCCACAAGTCAACCGCAATGTGGACACAAACATAGTAACTTAGTTGTGGACAATCATGCATCTCAACACTAGGTATTTAATAAAAATGTTAAATCTTATTTTGGTTTCTTTAATTATCATGAAAAGGACATCATTAATGATGTTTACATATCGAAAATATTGAGAAATGCTATCTAAAACTTAAAATTGTACTTTCTCCAAAATAAACTATTTCGTATACAAGAAATTGATTAGTTATAAATCCTTATCCTTGCCAGACTTATCGGCGTCACAATTCACTGGTGGATTCACGTTGCCAACTATTTTGAGCTTGGCATTTTGGCATACGGCAGTGATAGGCCCTTGATCTCCATTGTATTGAAGATCAATGTCACCCATCTCCAACTTCTCACATGGTTTACTACTACTGCAACTAATAATCATGGCCTGCGGATCAAAAGACGTGCCTTTGATGCTTTTAATAGTGACATCACGAATTTGTATAAGTGATGGTTTCTGCAGATGATCAACATAAAGAGTAATCAAAACTTTGAACATGATGCATGAGACTACAAATTGAATGATTAGAATGTTCATGCAACCAAGGCAGGATCTTATGTCTTGTTTGCACATATCATGTGGGCAGTATTGTTGATCAAGCGCAACGGCATATCTTACATTATCCATGATTAAGTCTTCAAAATGTAACTCCCGAGATCACCAAAGTGGCAGGAGCATAGGACCATGTCTTCACCCTAACGCCGTTATCTGTGCCAATGAAGTTGCAGTTCTTCACAGATACCCCCTTTACATCTTTTTCAGATCCACCCTTCCCAAGGCTTCCAATGATTATCCCGTGACCCGGCCCGCAAGTTACGTTCTCGATGTGAATTTCTGTGTTTTCATCACCCATAGAGATACAGTCGTCTCCTGTTCCTATGACGGAATCAACAACTTTAAGTCCCGTAACACGCGATACGTAGAGTCCGTCGGTGTTTAGGCTGTCGCCGGGGGCTTCGATTGTGATACGTTGGAATGTCACGTTTTGAAACGATATGCAGTTCATGTTCCAATTCTTGCTATCCTTAGTGGTCATGTCGTGGATTACGGAGTTTTTGATGAAATTGAAGCTCAAATTCTGCATAAGACATGCATGCATATACGAAGGTTAATTTTTGTTCCTCCACTTTATCTATCATACTTTGACAAGGATTTGAGCTAAGTAAATAAAATGGGAGTTTTGGGATAGTTTCTTTTCTTAACGCATTCCCTATTCCATGCTTCTTTGCCTTGGCCATCGAAAACTCCACCAGAGAGGGTAAACTTATCGACGTAATTGATAGTAATCTACTGTCCTTCTTTTTGGGGCAGATCGTCTGGAGGGGCTTTTAAAGTGCCTTCGACTCTAAGTTCGAGGTATTAAAAGTACACATCTAGAAGGTTATATAATAATTGTAGTAAATATTTATGTATATAAGCCTACAACAATAAATATAATTGATATGCGAGTTACACAATCAAATATACAACTCATGTCATATACTTGTAAATGCCGTGACATATTTGTGCAAAATATGTAAATAATTTCATATCTTTAGTTGGATATTTGAAAACTAGTACTATTAATATATACTTATTATATATCTTCTATTTGATTATCATATTTTGACGTCGTCTGTAAAAATTATGTAAACAAAAATATTTGTAACAAACTATACAATTGTATGTCATGTGGGTATAAGTTTTACAGAAACTTATTAAATCTATTTAAACTTACCCTCCTTTTGCTTCTATTAAGAGTTTGAGCAAGAAGCTTCATTAATATTTTATTAAATTCAACCTTATTTAGGACATGCATAATCTATTAAACAAACTCCATATAATTTAGAAAAATAGGGAAGAAAAATCATGACAAACTTATTGAGCATCAAGTAGACTCATTAGCTCGTCACTAATTAACTGAAAAGGCAAAATAAAGAACTTTATGATTCATTACCAACTTAGAGAAAAATACTATATTATCGAGAAGATTAGAAGAATTCAGGGCCAATCAAGAATATAATATAAGTGTAACATATTTAAAATTATAGCACATAATTAATACGACAAAATGAAACAAAACATTTATTATGATATGTGATGAATTCATACTTTCCAAAATAGTGATTCTATTAACTATTTATGTGCTTAGCTATGTAACATAAAAGTCCACCTCTTAACAAACGTTGTATATGTTTTTAAGTTATAAGATATGCGAAGACATAGATGACAAAACTTAGACCGTATATGTATTAAAGAATGAAATTTTATAATTCACTTACCCATTTACATTCAATTTAAAATTCAGAGAAGATCATGTAAGGACCCGTGTTCTCACTCCCATTATGCATATATTATTTATATGCGTCTAGTTTATATTTATAGGTATATGTTTTCATAATGTTAATACCTTGTGTTTCATGTTTGTTTTTCGCAAAATGTACAAGTTAGGATTATTTCTTGTCCTATTTAAGCATCATATAAACTATAATTCTTGAAAATATATGTATACGCATATAGATATATATATGTATGTTCGGTTTTGTGTAATAAGATTTAGAAGATTTTTGGAAAAACCCTAAAGAAAGCCAAAAATTGTATTTTCTACCCCTAAATGATATTTTCCTCCATAAAAATTTAAAATAAGAAAAAAACTTATAAATTTTCCTCCATAAAAATTGGAAACTATGCTCAATTATGTGAAATCAGTGTGAAGGTATATTGAAATTCTGTAAAACTATGTGTTATACATGGAGTTTATGTGTTCATGATGGGCCCCAATGTGAATAGGGGTGGATGTGGTCGAGTTCGGCCTGCGGCGTCGGGCTTGCCGGTCTTAAATTAGTTCTCGACCCTACATCGTTGCCTAATCCCTGTTGAGAAATGGTAAATTAATCTTGATTTTGAGAAGTCAAAGAGCCATTCATGGTGGTGGTAAAAATGGTCGGGAGTTACAAAAGTAATTTCAATAATTATGTTTTGTAACCTATGCTATTAATATTCCAAGAGTCATGTCACTTATTAGGAGACTAGTATAAATAGTGATCATGTTTATGCATTTTGTGTGGAGTGTGTAGTGTGCGAATGTGATTGAGTGAGTGAAAGAGTTAGGAGAGTAAAAGAGTTGTAAGAGTGTTTTTTAAGTAAAGTTTTTGTATGAAATAGAAGTGTTGATTGAGTAGAGAAAAAATTAGAGTGTGTTCTCCTCTCCATTTCCACTCTCTTTATTTGAATATTTTTTTCTACACCACCCCCACCACGTTTCCACAACAAAGTGGTACCAGAGCCACGTCAAAAACCACGTTGAGAGCTACGTTGTGATGGCAACCACAGGAGTTTTCCCATTCTCAAAACTCACAAAAGAAAATTATGAAAAATGGAGCATCCAAATGAAGGCATTCCATGGAGGCCAAGGTGTTTGGGATGCCGTCAAAGAGGAATACGAAGAGCTTGTAGATTTAGCAACTGCAAGTCGAGAAGAAAAGAAAAAAGCAAAGGAGGTCAAGGTAAGAGATCAAAAAGCTCTCTCGTTCATCCAACTTGCCATGGATGACAATATTTTTGAGAAGATTGCACAAGCCAATACTGCAAAAAAGGCTTGGGACACTTTAGCCAATACCTTCAAAGGTATTGATAAAGTGAAGAAAGTAAGGTTACAAGCCTTACGAGGTGAATTTGAGTCATTGTCAAGAGTACTTTCGGTTGTAAATCAACTTGAAAGCAATGGTGAAAAGAAAGAAGATGCCCGAATTGTTGAGAAGATACTTCGATCTCTCAATTCGAAGTTTGATCATATGGTTGTTGCCATAGAAGAGTCTAATGACGTGGACGAAATGAAAGTTGATGAGTTAGTAGGCAAATTACAAGTCTACGAAGAGAAAATGAAGAAGAGAGCCAAAGAGCCAATTGAACAAGCTCTCAAAGCCAGAATGAATCTCCACAAAAAGAAAGATGACATTAACAGAAGCAATCAACGAAGTGGCCACTCACCTTATCGCGGTTGTGGATGAGGTCATGGTAGAGGACGAGGTATCTACAGTACCAATCAAAATGAAGAGAAACACGGTGAATCTACTTCGATACGAGGTGGATTTCGAGGTAGAGGATTTCAAACGAGGTAGCAAAATCGAAGAGACATTGAATGCTACAACTGTCATCGATGAGGATACTATTCCTATGAGTGTCGAAATGAATCCAATGAGGAGAAGGAGAACACTCACCTTGCTGAGGAAAAGAAAACTGATGGTGATATCGCTCTCCTGTTGGCACACAACCAACAAGATGAAGGTGAAAAGAGCACTTGGTACCTTGACACAGGTGCTAGCAATCACATGTGTGGTCACAAACACATGTTTGTCGAAATGGATAATTCAGTGACAAGAAACATTTCATTTGGAGATTCGTCTTCTATTTGGGGACGAGGTAAAATTTTAATTCGATCGAAGAATGGAGATCATCAGTTCATTTCGAACGTGTACTATGTCCCTGGGATGAAGGCAAATATCTTGAGTGTTGGCCAACTTTTGGAAAAAGGCTATGATATACACATGAAAGACATGACCCTGTACTTGCGAAATGACAAATGAGTATTGTTAGTTCGTGTGCCTATGACAAGCAATAGGATGTTCTTGTTGAACATCAAGAACGAAGTAGCAAAATGCTTGAAGGCGTGTTTGGAATATATGTTATGGTTATGGAACTTAAGGTTGGGACATCTCAATTTTGGAGGTCTTAAGTTGATGACAAAAAGGAGGACGGTGAAAGGACTTCCTTGCATTGACCACCCCGATCAGTTATGCGAGGGTTGTCTTGTCAGAAAGCAACATTGTTACAATTTTCCTAAGGAGTTGCAAACAAGAACAAGAAAACCATTGGAGTTAGTTTACACCGACATATGTGGACCTATCACTCCGACATCACTTGGTAAGAACAAATATTTCATTTTGGTCATTGATGATCATAGTAGGAAGGCATGGGTATACTCCCTCCAGGAGAAATTCGAAGCATTCTCGGCCTTTAGAAGATTCAAGGCGCATGTCGAAAAGCAAAGTGGCTACCAAATAAAGTCAATTCGATCCGATCGAGGTGGAGAGTTCACCTCGCGGGAGTTTGAGGCATATTGTGACGAAGAGGTTATTCGACGCCCCATGACAAATCCATACTCTCCGCAGCAGAATGGAGTAGCGGAGAGAAAGAATCGGTTGATTTTGAACATGGCCCAATGCATGTTGAAGAGCAAGAACTTGCCTAAAGAGTTGTGGGCAGAAGCTGTAGAGTGTGTCGTATACCTATCAAATAGGAGTCCGATGAGGAGTTTGTAGAATCAAACACCACAAGAGGCATGGAGCGGATATAAGCTGAATATATCTTATTTGAAGGTGTTTGGAAGCATTGCCCATATGCATGTTCCAGATCAACAAAAGAGTAAGCTGGATGACAAAAGTAAGAGACATATTTTTATTGGGTATGATCAAAACTCTAAAGGTTACAAGTTGTATGATCCAACTAACAATAAGGTCAAAGTGAGCCGTGATGTTTACTTCGTCGAGAAGAGCTCGTGGGATTGGAGCTCGCAACAAAAAGAACAATACAGTTTTTACCCATTCGAAGAGGAACCAAATCGGAATGAAAAGGAAGACGAAGTGGAGGAGCCAGTCACTTCGACTGGACAATCAACATCAAATTCCACTTCGGCAGATGCAGAATCCAGCAGTCAACCTAGAAGGAAGAGATCGCTTGCTGAAATATATAATGAATTGAATCAAAACAATACATTATTTTGTCTCTTTGCAGAGACGGAGCCAATTTATTTGGAAGAAGCAGTGGAAAGCCCTAAATGGAGGATGGCTATGAATGAGGAGATTGATTCCATTAAACGAAATGATACTTGGGAGCTTACCTCGCTACCAGCAGGATATAAGCCCATCGGAGTGAAATGGGTTTACAAAATTAAAAGAAATTCAAAAGGCGAAGTGGAGCGCTACAAGGCAAGGCTCGTAGTAAAAGGCTACAAGCAACGAGCCGGAATTGACTATGACGAAGTCTTTGCCCCAGTTGCAAGATTGGAAACTATAAGGCTTCTTATTTCATTAGCAGCTCAAAATAAGTGGAAGATCTATCAAATGGATGTAAAGTCCGCTTTCCTCAATGGTTATCTTGACGAAGAGGTCTACATTGAACAACCGAAGGGTTACACTATTCGAGGTGAAGAAAACAAGGTGTTGAAGTTGAAGAAAGCCTTATACGGGCTAAAGCAAGCACCGAGAGCATGGAACACTAGGATAGACAAATATTTTCAAGAAAAAGGATTCAAGAAGTGCCCCCATGAACATGCTCTCTATGTCAAGATGAAAAATGGTAACATCTTAATAATTTGCTTGTATATTGATGACCTCATATTTACAGGTAAAGATGTGAAAATGATGGATGAGTTCAAGAAGGATATGTCCAAGGAGTTTGAGATGACAGACCTTGGAGTGACGTCATACTACTTTGGAATCGAAGTGAAACAAGGCGGTACTGGATTTTTTATTTCGCAAGAAGGTTATGCCAAAGAAGTGTTAAAGAAATTCAAGATGGAGGATTGCAAGGCAATTAACACCCCAATCGAAGTGGGAGAGAAGTTGTCAAGTCACCTCGATGGAGATCGAGTTGATCCCACCTTGTTCAAAAGTTTGATTGGGAGTTTAAGGTACTTGACATGCACAAGGCCAGATATCCTTTATGATGTCAGAATGGTTAGTCGGTACATGTAGAACACGACGATGTATCATTTCAATGTAGCGAAAAGAATACTTCGCTATATCAAAGGAGATGTTGATGATCGTAAAAGCACCACGGGATTTGTGTTTTTCTATGGAAAAACTGTTTTTACTTGGAGTTCAAAGAAGCAGCCAATAGTGACTTTGTCAACATGTGAAGCTAAGTATGTGGCTGCAACATTAACAGTTTGCCATGCAATATGGCTAAGGAGTTTGCCCAATGAGCTCAATGTCAAACAGAGTAATTTGACAGAGATTTATGTCGATAACAAGTCAGCAATTGCTTTAGCAAAGAACCCGGCTTACCATGATCGAAGTAAACATATTGACACCCGATTCCATTTCATCCAGGAGAGTACTGCTAAGAAGATGTGCAAGTAAAGTATGTCAAAACCGAAAATCAAGTTGCTGATATCTTTACGAAGCCACTCAAACGAGAAGTGTTTGAGAAGATAAGGAGTCGCCTCAGAATGAGAGAATCAAGCTAAGGGGGGGGTGTTGAGAAATGATAAATTAATCTTGATTTTGAGAAGTCAAAGAACCATTCATGGTGGTGGCAAAAACGGTCGGGAGTTACAAAAGTAATTTCAATAATTAAGTTTTGTAACCTATGCAATTAGTATTCCAAGAGTCACGTCACTTATTAGGAGACTAGTATAAATAGTGATCATGTTTATGCATTTTGTGTGGAGTGTGTGTAGTGAGTGAATGTGATTGAGTGAGTGAAAGAGTTAGGAAAGCAAAAGAGTTGTAAGAGTGTTTTTTAAGTAAAGTTTTTGAGTGAAATAGAAGTGTTGATTGAATAGAGAAAAAATTAGAGTGTGTTCTCCTGTCCACTTCCCCTCTCCTAAATTTGAATATTTTTCAAACACCACCCCCACCATGTTTCCACAACAATCCCTCCTTTCATAGACGGAGTGTCTATGTACTGAAGTGGGTCGTAGGAAAATCAGCATATGCCCGGGATATGACCACCGGAGTGATTGGTTGGGAATTGGAGTGTTTGGTTGGAAAATATTGGCACGAAGTGATAAGGTAGCCGCCCGTCGAGGTGGAAAAAATCCAACGTGAAATTATGTGATTTTATGTTTGTAAATTTCTATGACAATGTGCACGAATCTCACATGAGCACCTTATGTTATATGCAAAGTTTCTACTTAACGTGTTGTTGACGTGTTTCATGTAATGTTTTAGCCGATCTTGAGGCGAAAGGAGTTGCTAGCGAAGAAGACATAGGAAGATGGTTCGAAGCATTTGGCTTGTTATGCATATTATAGGATCGAGGTTATTCTGTAGTCACGATCATACAATAATAAACTTACTTGTACTTTTGGGTTTTTGAATAAAAGTATGGGTTGGTTTTACTATTGTTTTAGAAAAAAGGCATGTTTGTGCAAAAAATTATAAATCGGATATTTTCAAAATTAGCTAGAAGTTTCGGGTCGTCACAGATCGTCTCCAACATCATACGTGCAAAACATTAATTACCATAGTAAGATATAAATAAATCATCCCAAAATGTTGTAACTTGTAAATAATTGTATGAAAAAGAAATTCACAGTCCTACTCAAAACAACTCAATTTTTTTTTTTTAAAAAAAAGAAAATGTAAGAGTAACAAAAAAATGATGCGGATCAAGGAAAGGAAAAAAAACGGAGAT
The DNA here is from genome assembly GCA_026212405.1 of Petrea volubilis. Taxonomy (NCBI): domain Eukaryota; kingdom Viridiplantae; phylum Streptophyta; class Magnoliopsida; order Lamiales; family Verbenaceae; genus Petrea; species Petrea volubilis. The sequence goes on from CM047870.1 coordinate 21,813,166, forward strand.
ACGAAGAACAATTATGAGATTAGTTTTGAGATTATATATAGGGATAATTATTTTTTCGCCTCCAAACTTTTTGCGTTTTTGGACTTTACCATAAGAATTTTTTTTTCTTTTTTTGTCGTTCGCCACCTGAAGTTTGCATTTTTTAAAACTAGCAACATTGCACACTCTATGTGTGTGCAAATATAAAAAGTATATCTTTTAATTTAGTACTTAATTTTTTTAGGATGAAAATATAAATATGTTTTTGAATTTATTTTATAAGAATACTTTTTTAAGAATTATTTGAAATAGTTTATTAAATTATTATAATTTAAAAATAAAATAACTCTACGAAATATAATAAAATGATAAAGAATAAACACAAAAGGTGAAAGAACCAAGTAATTGTGATTAGAGAAAATGGTTAGTGGGCTGAGAACATGGATTTTTTAAATTGGATGTAATATTACAACATTGAAATTTTTATTTGTTTATTTATGGTGTGTGTTTATAAATTAAAAGGATAAAATTGGAACATCAAATCCTGGTATCCGAATTGAATTGATTTCTTGGGAATTTTTAATTTTAGCCATAATTTTACGTATCTCTATTTATTCCACATAAAATTGAAGGGAAAATTTTGTAAAATCACATAAATAATCGCCATTTGTGAGATAAAAATAGCTTTCTTCTTATAATAACTACCAACATCGCACACTCTATGTGTTTGCAACATATAAAAAATATACATTTTTATTTAATACTTAATTTTTTAATCATGAAAATATATTATTAAATTTCTTTTATAGGAATACTTTTTTAAGAATTATTTCAAATAATTTATTAAATTATAATAATTTAGAAATACATAATTATATGAAATAAAATTAAATGATAAAGTATAAACACAAAAAGAAAGAAAAAATCAAGTAATTGTAATTAGAGAAAGTGGTTAGTGGGTTGAGAACATGGGTTTTCAAATTATATTGCGATATTACAATATTGTCCTCTCAATTTGGTTTTTTTTTTTACATGTGTTTAATAATTAAAAAGGTAAAATTGGCACATCAAAATTTGGTATCCACATTAAATTGATTTTATGGGAATTTCCAACATTAACCACAATTTTATATAGTTCTATTTATTTCACATAGAGTTGAAAGGCAACTTTTGTAAAATTGTTAAAAAACTGTCATTTTAGACACCAAACTAACTTTCTTTTTATAATAGTATAGATAATAATATAGATATCAACATCTAAGACATTTTGCATTTGTATGCCCATTTTTAACCCGGGTTCGACTCCCATCTTCAACCAAATTATTTTGGGGTAAGTTTTTAAATGTAACTATTTGAAATGACATAATTGCCCTTAATTATGTCACATGACATGCATGTGATTGAATCTCGGTGGAATATTCCACCGGAAATGAGCTTAGATAGCAAATGTCAAAAAATCGTAAAGTTCAGATGGCAAACGGTAAATAAAAATTATATGGTAAAGTCCAAAAACACACAAAGCTTGGCGGAGAAAAATTAATTATCCCAAAATTTTAACATTAAATATTTCATTTTACTAGAGTACATTTAACATATTATACAGGTTGTACTTAACTACAATCTATAAGTAAAAGTTTTGGTTACCTTCCTAAAACTTATAAGTTTTGGTATCTACTACCCTACTATTTATCTACAAGTCAGATTTTAATTGTATGTATTAGGTTCATTAAGCGCTATCTATCCTATCCATTCATCATTTCAATATTTTATTGGTTTCTCTTAAAGTACCTTTTACTTAAGTTATAAACAATAGTTCCGTTGTCAACTATAGGTTGATGGTTATTGATATAGGCAAATTTGGCTAGTGAGAGGTGTCGATCTCAACTTCCTTCAGAATCGAAGTATACCTTCATGGGTTTGTATGATTCTTTCTATTTGTCTACTAGTTTGAAATGGACTCGACTTAACTACAACTCCTGAACATATGATAAACGGTAGTGACATCAATAATGAGGTTTTATCAATAAAACCTCTTAGTGAGGCATTAACACGATGTAATGCATGTTGACAAAAATGTGTTCGTGCTAGGTTGATTCGTATTCGTGTTGAAAATAGATCAACCCAAACCCAACCCAATAAATATCGAACCCAATTAGTCTCAATCCATATGCCATCCGAAAATTATCACGTCGAGTCTTTATGTTGTCGTGTTGTCATGGAAAATTTCATTCCTATATATTTTCCTCTTATTAACTCAATAAAAAAAACTAATTTTCTATTGTAATAAAATAATCAAAAGCATTCAAAGATAAAATAAATAAAAGAAATTAAATAACATCACAAATATTCATAAGTCCAAAATACTGAACCTCATATTTTTAAAAGTATCAAAAAACCAAAATGAAAAACGTAAAATAACGTCACAGATATCAATGAGTCAAGAAATACTAAGTTAAAAGAGCATTCAGTAAACTAAAATATTAAGATGAATAAATGAATTATTATGCTCATTGTGTTACCCACAAGTCAACCCAATTGTCTCTTCTTTTATAGGCAAAACACTTGTAAACTTTAAACCATAATGATGAACTGCACAAGTCTTCTACATATCAATATGGACACACAACGTGATGAAATATTATGAGCTTGATGAAAATATCATTTTCCATACCAGTGGATTATGAACTTGACGAGAATCATTACATCAAGTGTTATAAAATAACAAAGAAAAAAAAATAAAGATTGACTAGAATTTCACTAACGCTATGCTATAGTTCGAATGAATAGTTCTTTTCATTTCTTTGAGCAAACTAGAAGGTTTAGAATGTTTTGTTTCTTTGCAAAACTTAATCCAATTAACATTCTCCAATTTTCTTTTTTGTTTCTTTGAGAATCATTGATATCTTTCAACTTATAAATTATACTATCAAATCAAAACTCGTATTCATTCTTTGCAAAACTTTTAAGTGCTACGGAGTTTCTTGCAGAGTAAATTGTTAGTCGTAGATCCCAAATGCTTTTCTATGTCTAGAGTATAGATCTTAGCATATACGGTAGACTTAACCTGAAGAGCAACAGTAAAATAAAAATCAGTTCAACACATTTTACAGTTAAAAAATAACGTCAAATAACTTTTACTAATGTTAAACTAAGCTCGACCTTTAGGATTTCTATAAGGGATTTTGAATTCTTCAAGTTTACCGGGATTTTTCTCTTTCAACCACAAATAACTTACCAAAAAAATGAAAAAGAACAAGGACGACTATGAATAAGTGTATAGAACAAATTCACGAGAGAATAGATTGCTATCAAATTTGAATGTTACGATAACTAAACTCATTTAACTATATTAGATTCCCGAAAAAAAATTATGCTTTTGATTTTTTTGATTGAAAAAAAATATTAAGCGACACCTTAAATGATTCAACTAGAACACTGCATGCCGTCCAATATTTATTACACTTATGTACTTATTGATGTTTCACAAATTGTACCTATTTTTGTGCCACGCATTTTTCAGCCTCCATCGCTTTTTTTCTTGGCATCGAAGGGACATATTATTTTTTCAATTTTTGAACTTGTCGAATTTTTATCTTGGACTTTATTTAATTAAATGAATGTTGGATTTTTCGTTATGCAGCTTAGTCACCCTCAAGTTTCTTGAATTTGTTAAAATTAGTTAACATAATTAGTAAATATATGATCTTTAGTATTGAAAACCCCTTGAATTAGTCATGTACTATCAAATCATGGTAAGTCTAACTTTCAAGATGAGTTCCAGAAAAATGTGAGATCAAGCGGCCTAGTCAACAAAATGACACTTTATTCTTCGCTGAATCTACAAACACACACACACACACGTGTGAGCGCGTACATTCATAGTGGATTCGACGAATTGTAGTAAGTTTCTTGTTGAATAGCACCATCGATTTTTGAAGTTAGCATGGAATGAAACTGAATATGCAGAACAGAAAATAACAATTTGAAACCCCTTGGACTCATAGGAGCTGAGAAACTTTTATACTTTAATAGAAGCTTTAGAAGTTGATTTTTTGGTTGTCCTTTTATTTATGCCATTGAATTTGATAAGGAGAATACTATATATATATCTATATAACTCAATTTCCAGCACCATACGGACTGTTTTTCAGCATAGCACATAAAATTTCCAGCTTATATAAATTGCACTTTTCAGATGGCGAACAGAATTTTCCAACTTGCGAAATACTGAAGTTACAATGGAGTGAAACTGAATATGCAGAATAGAATATAACAATTTGAAACCCCTAGGACTCATAGGAGTTGAGAAACTTTTATACTTCAATAGAAGCTTTAGAGGTTGATTTGTTGGTTGTCCATTTATTTAAGCCATCGAATTTGATAAGGAGAACACTATATATATATATATATATATAACTCAATTTCCAGCACCGTACATACTGTTTTTCAGCCTAGCACATAAAATTTCAAGCTTATATAAATTGCACTTCTCAGATGGCGAACAGAATTTTCCAGCTTGCGAAATACTGAAATTCCAGCTTAAATCATACTGAAATTAAACACTGAAATTTCCAGCACTGTAAACTAGGTTTTCAGCTTGTAAATTTCGAATTTCCATCCTTGAAAAGTAGGATTTTTCTGCTTTGAATAGTATTCTCAGCTTTGATACAGGATTTGTATGAGTCATATCTACACATAAATATTTAGATGGACAAAAACATAGTAACTCGGTTGTGGACAAATCATGCATCTCAACACTAGGTATTTAAGAAAAATGTTAAATCTTATTTTCATTTCTTTAATTATCATGAAAAGGACATCATTAATGATGTTTACATATCGAAAATATTGAGAAATGCTATCTAAAACTTAAAATTGTACTTTCTCCAAAATAAACTATTTCATATACAAGAAATTGATTAGTTATAAATCCTTATCCTTGCCAGACTTATCGGCGTCACAATTCACTGGTGGATTCACGTTGCCAACTATTTTGGGCTTGGCATTTTGGCATACGGTAGTGATAGGGCCTTGATCTCCATTGTATTGAAGATCAATGTCACCCATCTCCAAATTCTCACATGGTTTACTACTACTGCAACTGATAATCATGGCCTGCGGATCAGAAGACGTGCCTTTGATGTTTTTAATAGTGACATCACGAATTTGTATAAGTGATGGTTTCTGCAGAAGATCAACATAAAGAATAATCAAAACTTTGAACATGATGCATGAGACTACAAATTGAATGATTAGAATGTTCATGCAACCAAGGTAGGATCTTACGTCTTGTTTGCACATATCATGTGGGCAGTATTGTTGATCAAGCGCAACGGCATGTCTTACATTATCCATGATTAAGTCTTCAAAATGCAACTCCGAGATCACCAAAGTGGCCGGAGCAGAGGGCCATGTCTTCACCCTAACGCCGTTATCTGTGCCAATGAAGGTGCAGTTCTTCACAGATACCCCCTTTACATCTTTTTCAGATTCACCCTTCCCAAGGCTTCCAATGCTTATCCCGTGACCCGGCCCGCAAGTTACGTTCTCGATGTGAATTTCTGTGTTTTCATCACCCATGGAGATACAGTCGTCTCCTGTTCCTATGACGGAATCAATGACTTTAAGTCCCGTAACACGCGATATGTGGAGTCCGTCGGTGTTTGGGCTGTCGCCGGGGGCTTCGATTGTGATACGTTGGAATGTCACGTTTTGGCTCGATATGCAGTTCATGTGCCAATTCTTGCTATCCTTAGTGGTCATGTCTTGGATTACGGAGTTTTTGATGAAATTGAAGCTCAAATTCTGCACAAGACATGCATGCATATACGAAGGTTAATTTTTGTTCCTCCGCTTTATCTATCATACTTTGACAAGGATTTGAGCTAAGTAATTACCATGGGAGTTTTGGGACAGTTTCTTTTCTTAACGCATTCCCTATTCCAAGCTTCTTTGCCTTGGCCATCGAAAACTCCACCAGAGAGGGTAAACTTATCGACGTAATTGATAGTAATCCACTGTCCTTCTTTTTGGGGCAGATCGCCTGGAGGGGCTTTTAAAGTGCCTTCGACTCTAAGCTCGAGAGGGGCCTTATTGCCCTGTAATCTCACTTGACTTAGCGACCATGTCCCTTCTGGAATCACAACGATGCTTGGTGTTTCTTTGCTAGATGCCTCTTTCCAAGCATCTTGTAAAGCCTAAGACATGCATACAATTTTTTTTTATTATTTTTAATTTTCAGAGAAATTATTTCTATTTAAGTACCTAAGAAAACACTCAGTATTGGCCAACAAATAAAGCAAAAAATATTCATTTTACCTGGCTGATATCTGCATCGGGTTTCGCACCATACTTTGTGATATCATATGTTGCAGGTTCCTCGGCCTCAACATTAAACGCGAAAAAGGGCAAAAAGAAGAGAATAGTAGCAATGAGTTTTAATTCCATGGTCACTATGTTTCTATTCTGATATGCGGGTCGATATCTATGTTTTAAAGCGACAATGGTTATGAATTTATAGTGCCTATGGATCATTGAGGACCAACTAATACGTCTTACCAGTCATCCAACAAGTAAGGGATTGCAGTAATTTTGGGGTTGAACATGTTTCTCGTGCCAAGAATGGGTCGTCTTAAGTTATTATTCTTTATAGATATTGTATATCGAAAGTAAATGTTGTTTTTCAAATGCTATTTAGTTTTCTCTATTAATTATTGTTCACAAACCTTGGCTATAATTCAAATGGAAAGTTTAAAATTTGAAGCTACATTTACTAGTGATTTTAACCTAAAATAAAGAGTTCAATTCTTTTAATAGCTTATCGAAAAATCTTACCTACATGAAATAGTGAAGACAAGGATAAAATTATAGGTAAACTAGATATAAGCCATGTGCCTGGGACAGTGGCTTTATACCACAAAAATAAAAGAAAGATATTTGTTAGACTTTGATGTTATACTAACATAGGATTTTCTGTATTTGGATCCCAAATGAATAGAGAGTAGATAAAAAATACAAACCTTCTTCATATTTTTACTATTCGAGGTGTTAAAAGTACACATCTAGAAGGTTATATGATAATTGTAGTAAATATTTATGTGTATAAGCCTACAACAATAAATATAATTGATATGCGAGTTACACAATCAAATATGCAACTCATGTCATATACTTGTAAATGCCGTGACACATCTGTGCAGAATATGTAAATAATTTCATATCTTTAGTTGGATATTTGAAAACTAAAACTATTAATATATACTTATTATTTATCGTCTATTTGATTATCATATTTTGACGTCGTCTGTAAAAATTATGTAAACAAAAATATTTGTAACAAACTATACAATTGTATGTCATGCGGGTATAAGTTTTACAGAAACTTATTAAATCTATGTAAACTTACCCTTCTTTTGCTTCTATTTAGAGTTGGAGAAAGAAGCTTCGTTTATATTTTATTAAATTCAACCTTATTTCGTACATGCATAATCTATTAAACAAACTCCATATAAGTTAGAAAAATAGGGAAGAAAAATCATGACAAACTTATGGAGCATCAAGCAGACTTACTAGCTCGTCACTAATTAACTGAAAAAGCAAAATAAAGAACTTTATGATTCATTACCAACTTAGAGGAAAAATACTATATTATCGAGAAGATCAGAAGAATTCACGGCCAATCAAGAATATAATATAAGTGTAACATATTTAAAATTATAGCACATAATTAATACGACAAAGTGAAAAAATAATTATTACGATATATGATATGTGATGAATTCATACCTTCCAAAATAGTGATTCTATTAACTATTTATGTGCTTAGCTATGCAACATAAAAGTCCACTTCTTAAAAAATATTGTATATGTTAATGAGTTATAATATATGCGAAGACATAGATGACAAAACTTAGACCGTGTATGTATTAAAGAATGAAATTTTATAATTCACTTAACCATTTACATTAAATTTAAAATTCAGAGAAGATCGTGTAAGGAGTACCTGTATTCTCACTCCCACTATGTATAGATTATTTATATGCGTCTAGTTTATATTTATAGGTATACGTTTTCATAATGTTAATACCTTGTGTTTCATGTTCGTTTTTTGCAAAACGTAGAAGTTAGGATTATTTCTTGTCCTAGTTAAGCATCATATAACTATATAATTCGTGAAAATATACGTATACACATATAGATATATATGTATGTTCGCTTTTGTGTATTAAGATTTAGAAGATTTTTGGAAAGACCCTAAAGCAAGCCTGAAATTGCATTTTCTACCCCCCTAAATGATATTTTCTTCCATCAAACTGTAAAATAAGAAAAAAACTTATAAATTTTCAGATTTGCCCTAAGGGTGGACGTGTTTTAAGGTATAGAAAACATAAAAATATTTTATACTTGGAAGAAAATCACTCTCAAGTCTTCATCCCTCAAGTATTGATGACAATGTACAAGTGTACATGCACTTGTATAATCCCTTATAGATGTAGTTATACATGTATGGTCCAAATTAGCCTAGATTAACACTTAACCCAGTTAGGCTTGTTAGTTGGACACTTAGTTGGAAAGTAAGAATGATTAAGATTAGGATACAATCATAGTCTAATGCTATCTCTCACACTACTAATTATAAGAGAAAGGCAAAGAAAATCCAAAAACACAACCCACACACTCTTGAAAAACGTTCACACTCTCCCCCTCATACTCTTACCTTCATCTTTTGTCAATTTCATCACATAATGTCAGCCCCTTTCATCCTTGTACTTCCATACAACCCTTAAACTACAAGAAGAACCCTACTACTAGAAGGTGGAAACCTTGCATATGGCATAACTTAGGATTAGGTTTTATGAAAGTATTGGCTTCATATCTTCCCCATTAGACCTTAAGAGGTAACCAAAAGTTGGTTTCCACCTTGGATCTTAGGGAATACAAGAGAATTTGGTCCTACGCTTATAGTGATTTTATGTGCATCTTACCCTCGAATTTCTTGAAACTATGCTGAAATTTTGTTTGCAATATGTGCAAATGATGCTTAAGTTATGTATTATGATGTTTGATACTTTGATAATACTTCAATCATGTGTTAGAAGCTGAAATTTCATTTTTGTCAGGGTGAATTCTTAGTTCAAAACTTGCTGGAAACACTATTCACAGTGTTGAAAAATTTGTTACAAAGCTGAAAATTCTTATTTTTGCACAACTGAAAAATCCAATTACTCCAAACTGAAAACCTATTTTATATGTTGTAATCCCAATGTATAATAAGCTAGAGAAACAGTTTTGTCAAAGCTGTAAAGTTCGGCTTCGAGGGCCGGAAATTTCCGCAGACGCGCACTTGAGCATTTTGCGTCGCAGTCTGAGCATTGCAAGTCTCATAAGCTAAAAATAAATTTTTAAACCAAAACCTTATTTTACAACCTTAGAAACATATTTTAAATTTCTTTTATAGTAATACTTTTTTAAGAATTATTTCATATAATTTATTAAATTATAATAATTTAGAAATAAGATAATTATATGAAATAAAATTAAATGATAAAGTATTAACACAAAAAGAAAGAAAAAAATCAAGTAATTGTAATTACAGAAAGTGGTAAGTGGGTTGAGAACATGGGTTTTCAAATTGGATTGCGATATTACAACATTGTCCTCTCAATTTGTTTTTTTTTTTTTTTACACGTGTTTAATAATTGAATGGGTAAATTGGCTCATCAAAATTTGGTATCCACATTAAATTGATTTCATGGGAATTTCCAACATTAACCACAATTTTATATAGTTCTATTTATTTCACATGGAGTTGAAAGGCAACTTTTGTAAAATTGCAAAAAAACTGTCATTTTACACACCAAACTAACTTTCTTTTTGTAATAGTATAGATAATAATATAGATATCACCATCTAAGACATTTTGCATTTGTATGCCCATTTTTAACCCGGGTTCGACCCCATCTTCAACCAAATTATTTTGGGGTAAGTTTTTAAATGTAACTATTTGAAATGACATAAGTGCCCTTAATTATGTCCCGTGGCATGCATGTGAATGAATCTCGGTGGAATATTCCACTGGAAATGAGCTTAGATAGCAAATGTCAAAAAATCGTAAAGTTCAGATGGCAAACGGTAAATAAAAATTATATGGTAAAGTCCAAAAACACACAAAGCTTGGAGGAGAAAAATTAATTATCCCAAAATTTTAACATTAAATATTTCATTTTACTAGAGCACATTTAACATATTATACAGGTTAAACTTATCTACAATCTATAAGTAAAAGTTTTGGTTACCTACCTAAAACTTATAAGTTTTGGTATCTACTACCCTACTATTTATCTACAAGTCAGATTTTAATTGTATGTATTAGGTTCATTAAGCGCTATCTATCCTATCCATTCATCATTTCAATATTTTGTTGGTTTCTCTTAAAGTACCTTTTACTTAAGTTATAAACAATAGTTCCGTTGTCAACTATAGGTTGATGGTTATTGTTATAGGCAAATTTGGCTAGTGAGAGGTGTGGATCTCAACTTCCTTCAGAATCGAAGTATACCTTCATGGGTTTGTATGATTCTTTCTATTTGTCTACTAGTTTGAAATGGACTCGACTTAACTACAACTCCTGAACATATGATAAACGGTAGTGACATCATTAATGAGGTTTTATCAATAAAACCTCTTAGTTAGGCATTAACACGATGTAATGCATGTTGACAAAAATGTGTTCGTGCTAGGTTGATTCGTATTCGTGTTGAAAATAGATCAACCCAAACCCAACCCAATAAATATCGAACCCAATTAGTCTCAATCCATATGCCATCCGAAAATTATCACGTCGAGTCTTTATGTTGTCGTGTTGTCATGGAAAATTTCATTCCTATATATTTTCCTCTTATTAACTCAATAAAAAAAACTAATTTTCTATTGTAATAAAATAATCAAAAGCATTCAAAGATAAAATAAATAAAAGAAATTAAATAACATCACAAATATTCATAAGTCCAAAATACTGAACCTCATATTTTTAAAAGTATCAAAAAACCAAAATGAAAAACGTAAAATAACGTCACAGATATCAATGAGTCAAGAAATACTAAGTTAAAAGAGCATTCAGTAAACTAAAATATTAAGATGAATAAATAAATTATTATGCTCATTGTGTTACCCACAAGTCAACCCAATTGTCTCTTCATTTTATAGGCAAAACACTTGTAAACTTTAAACCATAATGATGAACTGCACAAGTCTTCTACATGTCAATATGGACACACAACGTGATGGAATATTATGAGCTTGATGAAAATATCATTTTCCATACCATTGGATTATGAACTTAATTTCACTAACGCTATGCTATAGTTCGAATGAATAGTTCTTTTCATTTCTTTGAGCAAACTAGAAGGTTTAGAATGTTTTGTTTCTTTGCAAAACTTAATCCAATTAACATTCTCCAATTTTCTTTTTTGTTTCTTTGAGAATCATTGATATCTTTCAACTTATAAATTAAACTATCAAATCAAAAATCGTATTCATTCTTCGCAAAACTTTTAAGTGCTACGGAGTTTCTTGCAGAGTAAATTGTTAGTCGTAGATCCCAAATGCTTTTCTATGTCTAGAGTATAGATCTTAGCATATACGGTAGACTTAACCTGAAGAGCAACAGTAAAATAAAAATCAGTTCAACACTTTTTACAGTTAAAAAATCACGTCAAATAACTTTTACTAATGTTAAACGAAGCTCGAACTTTAGGATTTCTTTAAGGGTTTTTGAATTCTTCAAGTTTACCGGGATTTTTCTCTTTCAACCACAAATAACTTACCAAAAAAATGAAAAAGAACAAGGACGACTATGAATAAGTGTATAGAACAAATTCACGAGAGAATAGATTGCTATCAAATTTGAATGTTACGATAACTAAACTCATTTAACTATATTAGATTCCCGAAAAAAAATTATGCTTTTGATTTTTTTGATTGAAAAAAAATATTAAGCGACACCTTAAATGATTCAACTAGAACACTGCATGCCGTCCAATATTTATTACACTTATGTACTTATTGATGTTTCACAAATTGTACCTATTTTTGTGCCACGCATTTTTCAGCCTCCATCGCTTTTTTTCTTGGCATCGAAGGGACATATTATTTTTTCAATTTTTGAACTTGTCGAATTTTTATCTTGGACTTTATTTAATTAAATGAATGTTGGATTTTTCGTTATGCAGCTTAGTCACCCTCAAGTTTCTTGAATTTGTTAAAATTAGTTAACATAATTAGTAAATATATGATCTTTAGTATTGAAAACCCCTTGAATTAGTCATGTACTATCAAATCATGGTAAGTCTAACTTTCAAGATGAGTTCCAGAAAAATGTGAGATCAAGCGGCCTAGTCAACAAAATGACACTTTATTCTTCGCTGAATCTACAAACACACACACACACACGTGTGAGCGCGTACATTCATAGTGGATTCGACGAATTGTAGTAAGTTTCTTGTTGAATAGCACCATCGATTTTTGAAGTTAGCATGGAATGAAACTGAATATGCAGAACAGAAAATAACAATTTGAAACCCCTTGGACTCATAGGAGCTGAGAAACTTTTATACTTTAATAGAAGCTTTAGAAGTTGATTTTTTGGTTGTCCTTTTATTTATGCCATTGAATTTGATAAGGAGAATACTATATATATCTATATAACTCAATTTCCAGCACCATACGGACTGTTTTTCAGCATAGCACATAAAATTTCCAGCTTATATAAATTGCACTTTTCAGATGGCGAACAGAATTTTCCAACTTGCGAAATACTGAAGTTACAATGGAGTGAAACTGAATATGCAGAATAGAATATAACAATTTGAAACCCCTAGGACTCATAGGAGTTGAGAAACTTTTATACTTCAATAGAAGCTTTAGAGGTTGATTTGTTGGTTGTCCATTTATTTAAGCCATCGAATTTGATAAGGAGAACACTATATATATATATATATATAACTCAATTTCCAGCACCGTACATACTGTTTTTCAGCCTAGCACATAAAATTTCAAGCTTATATAAATTGCACTTCTCAGATGGCGAACAGAATTTTCCAGCTTGCGAAATACTGAAATTCCAGCTTAAATCATACTGAAATTAAACACTGAAATTTCCAGCACTGTAAACTAGGTTTTCAGCTTGTAAATTTCGAATTTCCATCCTTGAAAAGTAGGATTTTTCTGCTTTGAATAGTATTCTCAGCTTTGATACAGGATTTGTATGAGTCATATCTACACATAAATATTTAGATGGACAAAAACATAGTAACTCGGTTGTGGACAAATCATGCATCTCAACACTAGGTATTTAAGAAAAATGTTAAATCTTATTTTCATTTCTTTAATTATCATGAAAAGGACATCATTAATGATGTTTACATATCGAAAATATTGAGAAATGCTATCTAAAACTTAAAATTGTACTTTCTCCAAAATAAACTATTTCATATACAAGAAATTGATTAGTTATAAATCCTTATCCTTGCCAGACTTATCGGCGTCACAATTCACTGGTGGATTCACGTTGCCAACTATTTTGGGCTTGGCATTTTGGCATACGGTAGTGATAGGGCCTTGATCTCCATTGTATTGAAGATCAATGTCACCCATCTCCTAAATTCTCACATGGTTTACTACTACTGCAACTGATAATCATGGCCTGCGGATCAGAAGACGTGCCTTTGATGTTTTTAATAGTGACATCACGAATTTGTATAAGTGATGGTTTCTGCAGAAGATCAACATAAAGAATAATCAAAACTTTGAACATGATGCATGAGACTACAAATTGAATGATTAGAATGTTCATGCAACCAAGGTAGGATCTTACGTCTTGTTTGCACATATCATGTGGGCAGTATTGTTGATCAAGCGCAACGGCATGTCTTACATTATCCATGATTAAGTCTTCAAAATGCAACTCCGAGATCACCAAAGTGGCCGGAGCAGAGGGCCATGTCTTCACCCTAACGCCGTTATCTGTGCCAATGAAGGTGCAGTTCTTCACAGATACCCCCTTTACATCTTTTTCAGATTCACCCTTCCCAAGGCTTCCAATGCTTATCCCGTGACCCGGCCCGCAAGTTACGTTCTCGATGTGAATTTCTGTGTTTTCATCACCCATGGAGATACAGTCGTCTCCTGTTCCTATGACGGAATCAATGACTTTAAGTCCCGTAACACGCGATATGTGGAGTCCGTCGGTGTTTGGGCTGTCGCCGGGGGCTTCGATTGTGATACGTTGGAATGTCACGTTTTGGCTCGATATGCAGTTCATGTGCCAATTCTTGCTATCCTTAGTGGTCATGTCTTGGATTACGGAGTTTTTGATGAAATTGAAGCTCAAATTCTGCACAAGACATGCATGCATATACGAAGGTTAATTTTTGTTCCTCCGCTTTATCTATCATACTTTGACAAGGATTTGAGCTAAGTAATTACCATGGGAGTTTTGGGACAGTTTCTTTTCTTAACGCATTCCCTATTCCAAGCTTCTTTGCCTTGGCCATCGAAAACTCCACCAGAGAGGGTAAACTTATCGACGTAATTGATAGTAATCCACTGTCCTTCTTTTTGGGGCAGATCGCCTGGAGGGGCTTTTAAAGTGCCTTCGACTCTAAGCTCGAGAGGGGCCTTATTGCCCTGTAATCTCACTTGACTTAGCGACCATGTCCCTTCTGGAATCACAACGATGCTTGGTGTTTCTTTGCTAGATGCCTCTTTCCAAGCATCTTGTAAAGCCTAAGACATGCATACAATTTTTTTTTATTATTTTTAATTTTCAGAGAAATTATTTCTATTTAAGTACCTAAGAAAACACTCAGTATTGGCCAACAAATAAAGCAAAAAATATTCATTTTACCTGGCTGATATCTGCATCGGGTTTCGCACCATACTTTGTGATATCATATGTTGCAGGTTCCTCGGCCTCAACATTAAACGCGAAAAAGGGCAAAAAGAAGAGAATAGTAGCAATGAGTTTTAATTCCATGGTCACTATGTTTCTATTCTGATATGCGGGTCGATATCTATGTTTTAAAGCGACAATGGTTATGAATTTATAGTGCCTATGGATCATTGAGGACCAACTAATACGTCTTACCAGTCATCCAACAAGTAAGGGATTGCAGTAATTTTGGGGTTGAACATGTTTCTCGTGCCAAGAATGGGTCGTCTTAAGTTATTATTCTTTATAGATATTGTATATCGAAAGTAAATGTTGTTTTTCAAATGCTATTTAGTTTTCTCTATTAATTATTGTTCACAAACCTTGGCTATAATTCAAATGGAAAGTTTAAAATTTGAAGCTACATTTACTAGTGATTTTAACCTAAAATAAAGAGTTCAATTCTTTTAATAGCTTATCGAAAAATCTTACCTACATGAAATAGTGAAGACAAGGATAAAATTATAGGTAAACTAGATATAAGCCATGTGCCTGGGACAGTGGCTTTATACCACAAAAATAAAAGAAAGATATTTGTTAGACTTTGATGTTATACTAATATAGGATTTTCTGTATTTGGATCCCAAATGAATAGAGAGTAGATAAAAAATACAAACCTTCTTCATATTTTTACTGTTCGAGGTGTTAAAAGTACACATCTAGAAGGTTATATGATAATTGTAGTAAATATTTATGTGTATAAGCCTACAACAATAAATATAATTGATATGCGAGTTACACAATCAAATATGCAACTCATGTCATATACTTGTAAATGCCGTGACACATCTGTGCAGAATATGTAAATAATTTCATATCTTTAGTTGGATATTTGAAAACTAAAACTATTAATATATACTTATTATTTATCGTCTATTTGATTATCATATTTTGACGTCGTCTGTAAAAATTATGTAAACAAAAATATTTGTAACAAACTATACAATTGTATGTCATGCGGGTATAAGTTTTACAGAAACTTATTAAATCTATGTAAACTTACCCTTCTTTTGCTTCTATTTAGAGTTGGAGAAAGAAGCTTCGTTAATATTTTATTAAATTCAACCTTATTTCGTACATGCATAATCTATTAAACAAACTCCATATAAGTTAGAAAAATAGGGAAGAAAAATCATGACAAACTTATGGAGCATCAAGCAGACTTATTAGCTCGTCACTAATTAACTGAAAAAGCAAAATAAAGAACTTTATGATTCATTACCAACTTAGAGGAAAAATACTATATTATCGAGAAGATCAGAAGAATTCACGGCCAATCAAGAATATAATATAAGTGTAACATATTTAAAATTATAGCACATAATTAATACGACAAAGTGAAAAAATAATTATTACGATATATGATATGTGATGAATTCATACCTTCCAAAATAGTGATTCTATTAACTATTTATGTGCTTAGCTATGCAACATAAAAGTCCACTTCTTAAAAAATATTGTATATGTTAATGAGTTATAATATATGCGAAGACATAGATGACAAAACTTAGACCGTGTATGTATTAAAGAATGAAATTTTATAATTCACTTAACCATTTACATTAAATTTAAAATTCAGAGAAGATCGTGTAAGGAGTACCTGTATTCTCACTCCCACTATGTATAGATTATTTATATGCGTCTAGTTTATATTTATAGGTATACGTTTTCATAATGTTAATACCTTGTGTTTCATGTTCGTTTTTTGCAAAACGTACAAGTTAGGATTATTTCTTGTCCTAGTTAAGCATCATATAACTATATAATTCGTGAAAATATACGTATACACATATAGATATATATGTATGTTCGCTTTTGTGTATTAAGATTTAGAAGATTTTTGGAAAGACCCTAAAGAAAGCCTGAAATTGCATTTTCTACCCCCCTAAATGATATTTTCTTCCATCAAACTGTAAAATAAGAAAACAACTTATAAATTTTCAGATTTGCACTAAGGGTGGACGTGTTTTAAGGTATAGGAAACATAAAAATATTTTATACTTGGAAGAAAATCACTCTCAAGTCTTCATCCCTCAAGTATTGATGACAATGTACAAGTGTACATGCACTTGTATAATCCCTTCTAGATGTAGTTATACATGTATGGTCCAAATTAGCCTACATTAACACTTAACCCAGTTAGGCTTGTTAGTTGGACACTTAGTTGGAAAGTAAGAATGATTAAGATTAGGATACAATCATAGTCTAATGCTATCTCTCACACTACTAATTATAAGAGAAAGGCAAAGAAAATCCAAAAACACCAACCACACACTCTTGAAAAAATGTTCACACTCTCCCCCTCATACTCTTACCTTCATCTTTTGTCAATTTCATCACAAAATGTCAGCCCCTTTCATCCTTGTACTTCCATACAACCCTTAAACTACAAGAAGAACCCTACTACTAGAAGGTAGAAACCTTGCATATGGCATAACTTAGGATTAGGTTTTATGAAAGTATTGGCTTCATATCTTCCCCATTAGACCTTAAGAGGTAACCAAAAGTTGGTTTCCACCTTGGATCTTAGGGAATACAAGAGAATTTGGTCCTATGCTTATATATAGATATCGAGATATAGACGTATAACATATATACGTGTGATATATATATATACGTACATCATATCTACGTATGATATATTTATACGTGTGATATATATATATATACACAATATAAAACCAATATAATTTGGTATCTATTACTATATACGTATGATATATATATATATGTACAATATAAAAATAATAGAGTTTGGTAACTTCATGTAATAATTGTGTGAAAATAGCATATCTTTTCCAAAAACTCATACTTTTCCTAAAAACATATTAAACTTCCAAATAAAATGAACATAATGTCAAATATACTATATTATCCTAAACTTGTAATATAGTACATTTTCATGAGCATCTAAGCACATAATGATCATATAATATTTCATAAAAGGAAATAATATTTGCAAGACCATATTCTAGCACATAATTCTAACTAAGAATGCACAAAGTAGTGATACTAATTTCATGACTTCATGGAACATCCTTCAAGAAAAACCTCTACTTATATGATTAAGTAAGGTTTCTACCTTTGTTCTTTTCTTTTGTTTTGAGGGTATAGTGTAGTGTAGTTTTGGAAAAATAGGAAATTAGTAGATTTTGGAAGAAAATAAAGAAAGTGTGAGGGTGTGTGTGTGGAGTGGACGGTTGTAATGAAAAAAATGAAGTTTTTGGTCTTGTTTATAGGATGAAGAAAGCAATTATTTTATTATTAGGTCATTTTCTTCATAATTACAATCTTTCCACCTATTAATACTTTAAATGAATTCTTCCATGTGGAAGACTAATTAGGCTTGGGTGGACATGCTATGATATGATTCATAGGCTAAGTAAATGTGAGCCATGTATCAATATTTATTTATGGTATATTAGAGAAGATTTTTCTTGTAAAATATCATGAAATATGTTAATATCTAGCATTTACAATTTTCCTTTAAGTAAAATCCGAAAATCAGGTTTTAATTTATTAAAATTCGAAATTTACACTTATAATTTTAGGAAATATATTATGGTAATTAAAAATTCGAAATTTATATTTTTATTTGGAAATTTATAATTTTATTGGCAATTTATGCTTTAATTTGAGCAAAATTCAAAAATTAAGGAAATTAAATTCTAATTTTGAAAAATATATTTTTCCAAGTCATAATAGTCTAAGATAAGTAATTATTAATTATTAAGGAAAAAAATACAATTTTTTAAAAAATATTATATGTAGAGAAAGTAAATTTATAAATTCTGATAAATAAGAAAACAATTTAAAAAGCTTAATGATTTTAGAAATTTATTTTTCCTATATATATATATATATATATATATAATAGTAGGAGAGATAGCTAATATACAATTATATATGAATGGTCAAGATTAATACACATTTTGTTAAGTAAAATACTAAGAGTGAAATTGTACAAGTAGTCTTTCTTTTTACCACATCTTACATGAAAGTGACATAAATAGGTAATTAAACTAATAGAAAACATATTTAACTAATTATATGTATTATTTTTAGGGTATTTTCGGATTTTATATAGATGTATATATATTTTGATAACATTATTTCAAAAATGTTAAAATTATGAAGTAAATAATTAATTCTAGTAATTGTATAGTTTCTAAAATAATTTTTAGTATTAATTCCGAAATTACGGAGGAAAAGGAAACTTAAATTTCATGATATAGAAACAATTGTACCAATAAGAAAATTAAAACCGACAGTTTTGGTTTGTGGGTAGTTTTCAAAAAATTGAGGAGAAATTCGCAGGTTTCAATTTCATTAAGAACAAGTCACATTTTTAATAAATGCATGTAATGCAATGCACATTTGTTCACAATAAAAGGATTTTCTCATAAAATAGTAAACATACTTCATAATTTTAAATTTAAAATAACGCGGTTTACTCGGTCGTCACACATCTTACCCTCGAATTTCTTGAAACTATGCTGAAATTTTGTTTGCAATATGTGCAAATGATGCTTAAGTTATGTATTATGATGTTTCATACTTTGTTAATACTTCAATCATGTGTTAGAAGCTGAAATTTCATTTTTGTCAGGGTGAATTCTTAGTTCAAAACTTGCTGGAAACACTATTCACAGTGTTGAAAAATTTGTTAAAAGGCTGAAAATTCTTATTTTTGCACGACTGAAAAATCCAATTTCTCCAAACTCAAAACCTATTTTATATGTTGTAATTCCAGTGTATAATAAGCTAGAGAAACAGTTTTGTCAAAGCTGTAAAGTTCGGCTTCGAGGGCCGGAAATTTCAGCAGACGCGCACTTGAGCATTTTGCGTCGCAGTCTGAGCATTGCAAGTCTCATAAGCTAAAAACTCGAAATTTTACAAACCAAAACCTTATTTTAGAACCTTAGAAACATATTTGTACAATCCCAGCAGGTTTTAGACTGGAAATTTCGTGCTCACAAACTGAAAATTTCTGCTCCTCATAAGTTTTTGCAGACTGCGAAGTTTCAGTTTGCAAAGGTTGGAAACTATGCTCAATTATGTGAAATCAGTGTGAAAGCATACTGAAATTCTGAAAAACTATGTGTTACACATGGAGTTTATGTGTGCATGACAGGCCCCAATGTGAATAGGGGCGGACGTGGTCGAGTTCGGTCGGGCGGCGTCGGGATTGCCGGTCTTGAATTTGTTCTCGACCCTCCATCGTTGCCTAATCCCTCCTTGCACAGACGGAGTGTCTATGTACTGAAGTGGATCGTAGGAAAATCAGCATATGCCCGGGATTAACCACCGGAGTGATTGGTTGGGAATTGGAGTGTTTGGTTGGAAAATATTGGCACGAAGTGATAAGGTAGCCCCCCGTCGAGGTGGAAGAAATCCAACGTGAAATTATGTGATTTTATGTTTGTAAATTTCTATGACAATGTGCACGAATCTCACACGAGCACCTTATGTTATAGACAAAGTTTCTACTCAACATGTTGACGTGTGTCATGTAATGTTTTAGCCGATCTTGAGGCGAACGGAGTTGCTAGCGAAGAAGACATAGTAAGACGGTTCGAAGCATTTGGTTAGTTATGCATGTTATAGGATAGAAGTTATTATGTAGTCACGATCATGCAATAATAAACTTACTTGTACTTTTGGGTTTTCGAATAAAAGTATGTGTTGGTTTTACTATTGTTTTAGAAAAGAGGCATCTTTGTGCAAAAAATTATAAATCGGATATTTTCAAAATTCGCTAGAAGTTTCGGGTCGTCACAAATTGTCTCCAACATCATACCTACAAAACATTAATTAGCATAGTAAGATATAAATAAATCATCCCAACATGTTGTAACTTGTAATTGTATGAAAAAGAAATTCACAGTCCCACTCAAAACAACTCAATTTTTTTAAAAAAAAATGAAAATGTAAGACTAACAAAAAAATGATGCGGATCAAGGAAAAGGACAAAAAATAGAGAGTAGATAAAAAATACAAACCTTCTTCATATTTTTACTGTTCGAGGTGTTAAAAGTACACATCTAGAAGGTTATATGATAATTGTAGTAAATATTTATGTGTATAAGCCTACAACAATAAATATAATTGATTTGCGAGTTACACAATCAAATATGCAACTCATGTCATATACTTGTAAATGTCGTGACACATCTGTGCAGAATATGTAAATAATTTCATATCTTTAGTTGGATATTTGAAAACTAAAACTATTAATATATACTTATTATTTATCTTCTATTTGATTATCATATTTTGACGTCGTCTGTAAAAATTATGTAAACAAAAATATTTGTAACAAACTATACAATTGTATGTCATGCGGGTATAAGTTTTACAGAAACTTATTAAATCTATTTAAACTTACCCTTCTTTTGCTTCTATTTAGAGTTGGATAAAGAAGCTTCGTTAATATTTTATTAAATTCAACCTTATTTAGTACATGCATAATCTATTAAGCAAACTCCATATAATTTAGAAAAATAGGGAAGAAACATCATGACAAACTTATTGAGCATCAAGCAGACTCATTAGCTTGTCACTAATTAACTGAAAAAGCAAATTAAAGAACTTTATGATTAATTACCAACTCAGAGGAAAAATACTATATTATCGAGTAGATTAGAGGAATTCACGGCCAATCAATAATATAATATAAGTGTAACATATTTAAAATTATAGCACATAATTAATTCGAAAAAATGAAAAAAAAAAATTATTATGATATATGATATGTGATGAATTCATACCTTCCAAGATAGTGATTCTATTAACTATTTATGTGCTTAGCTATGCAACATAAAAGTTCACTTCTTAACAAACGTTGTATATGTTAATGAGTTATAGTATATGCAAAGACATAGATGACAAAACTTAAACCCTCTATGTATTAAAGAATGAAATTTTATAATTCACTTACCTATTTACATTCAATTTAAAATTCAGAGAAGATCGTGTAAGGACCCGTATTCTCACTCCCATTATGTATAGATTATTTATATGTGTCTAGTTTATATTTATAGGTATACGTTTTTATAACGTTAATACCTTGTGTTTCATGTTCGTTTTTCACAAAATGTACAAGTTAGGATTATTTCTTGTCCTAGTTAAGCATCATGTAAACTATATATAAAATTAGCTAGAAGTTTCAGGTCATCACAGATTGTCTCCAATATCATACCTGCAAAACATTAATTAGCATAGTAAGATATAAATAAATCATCCCAAAATGTTGTAACTTGTAATTGTATGAAAAAGAAATTCACAGTCCCACTCAAAACAACTCAATTTAAAAAAAAATGAAAATGTAAGAGTAACAAAAAAATGATGCGGATCAAGGAAAGGAAAAAAAATGGAGATACGAAGAACAATTATGAGATTAGTTTTGAGATTATATATAGGGATAATTATTTTTTTGCCTCCAAACTTTTTGCGTTTTTGGACTTTACCTTTAGAATTTTTTTCTCTTTTTGTCGTTCGCCACCTGAAGTTTGCATTTTTTTAAACTGGCAACATTGCACACTCTATGTGTGTGCAAAATATAAAAAGTATGCATTTTAATTTAGTACTTAATTTTTTTTAGGATGAAAATATAAATATGTTATTAAATTTCTTTTATAAGAATACTTTTTTAAGAATTATTTGAAATAGTTTATTAAATTATTATAATTAAAAAATAAAATAACTCTATGAAATATAATAAAACGATAAAGAATAAACACAAAAGGTAAAAGAACCAAGTAATTGTAATTAGAGAAAGTGGTTAGTTGGTTGAGAACATGGATTTTTTAAATTGGATGTAATATTACAATATTGAACTTTTTATTTGCTTATTTATTGTGTCTGTTTATTAATTAAAAGGATAAAATGGGAACATCAACTGTTGGTATCCGAGTTGAATTGATTTCGTGGAAATTTTTAATTTTAGCCATAATTTTGCATATCTCTATTTATTCCACATAAAATTGGAGGGAAAATTTTGTAAAATCACATAAAAAACCACCATTAGTGAGGTAAAAATAACTTTATTTTTATAATAACTAGCAACATCGCACACTCTAAGTGTGTGCAAAATATAAAAAATATATATATTTATTTAATACTTAATTTTTTTATCATGAAAATATAATATATATATATATATATATTATTAAATTTCTTTTATAATAATACTTTTTTAAGAATTATTTCAAATAATTTATTCAATTATAATAATTTAGAAATAAAATAATTATATGAAATAAAATTAAATTATAAAGTATAAACACAAAAAGAAAGAAAAAATCAAGTAATTGCAATTAGAGAAAGTGGTTAGTGGGTTGAGAACATGGGTTTTCAAATTAGATTGTGATATTACAATATTGTCCTCTCTATTTATTTATTTTTTGCATGTGTCTAATAATTAAAAGGGTAAAATTGGCACATCAAAATTTGGTATCCAAATTAAATTGATTTCATGGGAATTTCCAACGTTAACCACAATTTTATATAGTCCTATTTATTTCATATAGAGTTGAAAGGCAACTTTTGTAAAATTGTAAAAAAACTGTCATTTTAGACACAAAACTAACTTTTTGTTATAATAGTATAGATAATAATATAGATATCACCATCTAAGGCATTTTGCATTTGTATGCCCATTTTTAACCTGGGTTCGACTTCCATCTTCAACCAAATTATTTTGGGGTAAGTTTTTAAATGTAACTATTTGAAATGACATAATTGCCCTTAATTATGTCACATGACATGCATGTGATAGAATTTCGGTGGAATATTCCGCCAAAAATGAGCTTAGATAGCAAACGTCAAAAAATCGTAAAGTTCAGATGGCAAACGGTAAAATAAAAATTATATGGTAAAGTCCAAAAATGCACAAAGCTTGGAGGAGAAAAATTAATTATCCCAAAATTTTAACATTAAATATTTCATTTTACTAGAGTACATTTAACATATTATACAAGTTATACTTACCTACAATCTATAAGTAAAAGTTTTGGTTACCTACCTAAAACTTATAAGTTTTGGTATCTACTACCTACGATTTATCTACAAGTCAGATTTTAATTGTATGTATTAGGTTCATTAAGCCCTATCCATCCTATCCATTCATCATTTCAATATTTTATTTGTTTCCCTTAAAGTACCTCTTATTTAATTTATAAACAATAATTATTTTTTAATAATTTATTAATTAAAATAATTTATATCATTTTTAACCCACATTCCTCATTGTAGGAGTTGAAATTAATAATTTATTTTAAAATTTTAACTTGAAGTCTAATATATTAATATGTAGAAAATTAGGAAAATTGATTATAAGTTTGTAATGGGTGGAACTATTATATAATGTACCATATATGCCTAGAATATTTAATATAAAGGTAGTTCCATCTTCGGTTTAAACATAATTTGTTTCCATCATATAATTTTCTTCTTGATGGTAGCTTTACCAACATAATCTAATATATATATTTAAAATGAAGTCCACCTTATATATCTATTCCTTGCTTATGTAGATAATGAGGTGGACAAGTTGTCATTTCACTATTTTGCTATATATGACGTTTTTCATATTTACTTTTTAAATCTTTAATTCTCATTAAAATCTTTTTATAGTTAAAATTGTCTGATTCAATCATTTTCAAGCATATTTTTGTTTAACTCCTTAAATTACTCTTTATTACTTAATTATTTTTTAAACATAACTTATAATTGTATCTATTGATTAGTTTTTCTATGATCAACAGTTTAACAATGAGTAAAAATTTTTAGATTTTGTCTATATATATATATATATATATATATATATACTCATTATCATAATTACTATTTTAAACTCTTTGATTCCTTAATGTTAGCCCAACTTTATGTTAGCCATCACATATGAATTTGGCTATTATTTTTAACCCCGTGCATATATCCACTTTTATCTATATGTATTTCTCTATTAAAAAAAAATAATAATAATAATAACAAGGGAAAAATACACTTTACCCCCTTGTATTATATGTAATGTAACACTTACCCCCTCGTACTACAAAAATCATCACTTACCCCCTTAACCATTTAATGGATGGGTTTTAACACTGTTAGTTTTTTATTCCTAAATGACTATTTTATCCTTTTAATAGTTGGAGTGTTTTATTATAAGTTGTCTAGGCAAAAGATTCTAGAGTTCCCACCAAATTTGTCCCCCCCCCCCCCCCCCCTCTCTCGGTATCTCGCTCAAGATCATTTTTTTTGGCCCCTTATACATAATTCATCTACACAATTGACATAGAGGAGAATCCAAGACTTATGAAGCAAATTCAATATTAGAGACATGTTCTTCAGAATAAGTACAAGAATAAGGTATGTACTTCACATTTTTTGATAAAATTAAGAACGTGTTTCTCAATTTTGCAAGGAAGGTTGCATATTATATTGAAAAACTATGGACTAGAGTTTAAAGTTGAATAGAGCCTTAGATTCTATTAACTATTTATGTGCTTAGCTATGTTAGTTGTTTCTTGAAAGTTCTCCACCAAGCAACATATGGAGCTATGAATTGAATTGGAGAATTTGAATTTATTTAACTCGCTGTTACAATGATATAGGTAGTTTGATTAATAACTTCCAATCTTAATTGAAACCTTTTCACTAATTATCTTCTTAACAAAGCTACTTTTTCAATATATTGGTGTTTGTTTATGTACAACTCTATGCCTATTGATCAATTAAAACCACAACTAAAATCACTGCAATTTGCAATTGCCTTGGGTTGTAATCTAGAATTTATGTTCCTAGTAATTCTACCAATCATTTTAAGAATAATGACACACGAATTTATTTGTTACACGCAAAATTATACAGTGCAAATTAAATAATACCTTTGCCCTAATTACCATACAACATTTTAATTAGTGTTGTGTTAACATTTTGCGTAAACAAGTAAGTTACTATCATAGTCCTAAGGGATTCCATAATAGTTTAGCTAAACGCATGTTGTGTGTTTATGCAAGATTTGAAATTTGTGAATTTCTGCTGAATGGTGAAGCTGGAAATTATGTGTATTATGTGTAGTTATAATTTATGCTATGTTAGGGTTTTATTTATGTGTTAGATGCTGCAAATTTCAGTTTTAAAGCTGAAAATCCTGTTTATTTTCAAAGCTGAAAATTCTGTTTCAAAGCTGAAAAATCCTGTTTTTTAAGGCTGGAAATTTGAAATTTACAAGCTGAAAACCTAATTTACAATGCTGGAAATTTCAATGTGTAATTTCAGTATTTCGCAAGCTGGAAAATTCTGTTCGCCGCCTGAAAA
Organism: Petrea volubilis; assembly: GCA_026212405.1. NCBI lineage: Eukaryota > Viridiplantae > Streptophyta > Magnoliopsida > Lamiales > Verbenaceae > Petrea > Petrea volubilis. Next base: position 21,839,456 of record CM047870.1, read on the forward strand.
GTGCAATTTATATAAGCTGAAAATGTTATGTGCTATGCTGAAATTGTACACCACATGTTGAAAAACAGTCTGCATGGTGCTGAAAATTGAGTTAAATGTGCTGAAAATGTGTGCATATGGGCCCAAAACGTGATAGGGGTGAATGGGGCTGAGTTCGGCCGGGCTATAACGGGCTTGTTGGTTTTAAAAGTTCTCGCCATCCATCGTTGCCTAATCCCACCTTGCATGAACGGAGTGTTCCATGTACTGAAGTGGGTCGTAGGAAATTCGGCATATGCCCGGGATATGACCACCAATGTGTTTGCTTGGGAAAGGAGTATTGGTTGGAAATGAGTTTACGGCACGACGAGATAAGATGGCCCGTCGAGGTGGAAAACAATAGAAATGTGTTGTGAATTATGATTCGTTTGATCTAAAAATTCATGTGATTTATGTTTGATGAAAGTATGTGAAAATATGCATGCTCGTAACACACGTGCAACTTATGTGTTAAGTAAAATTATTACTCAACTTGTTGTTGATGTTGTTGTTATTCAATATTTTAGCCGAATGTGAGGACGAAGTTACCGACAAGGAGGAAGAAAATGGACGATTTGAAGCAGTTGGCTAGAGGAAGTCGTAGTCAAGTCCTTGTAGTTTTATCATATGTTTTGGACTCTTATTATGTATTTTGGATTTTCTATGTAATAAAAGTCTTTTATGAAAAATTTTCAGCTTTCAATAATACAAGTATTAATAATCTCACTACCGCTAGTTTCAACTCTAGCAGGCCTGCCTAGTTTCAACTCTAACAGGTCTGCCTAGTTTCAATTCTGCATCGGGCCCTACCATTGCCGTCGTCGCGTTCTAGCCTCAGCCAAGAAGGCTACTCTACCTGGACGAGCGATCTATGTGCGTAAGCTCTGTTGTCCCTCGTGGTCAGCCTTTGTTTTACTTTGTCCTCTTTCATTTTATTTTCTCATTACTTTTACTATTGTTTTGGCGATTATAATAATAATAACATTCCATATTTGTCTTTCCTAATCTTGATGATAAATCAAGAGGGAGGATGAACAAATAAAAAATTTGTATAAAGAGAATCGAGAAGTTAGGCGTCAAAAAGGAAAAGGAAAAAGAAAAAAAGGGTGGGGGAGGGTTGCAACACGAGGACTTCTTAGGGGGTCACCCATCCTAGTACTACTCTCGTCCAAGCATGCTTAACTTCGGAGTTTTGATAGGATCTAATGCATTAGTGCTAGTATGATCGCAACTGCTAATTATCACACGGACATTCCTTCTATGCGGGATGTGGAAAGTTGTGGGGCAACTTTGAATAGTCATATCTTTCGACCTAAGCGTCGTCTTGTGGTCCACAAAACTGTTGGTTCTCATTTTTCGATCGAAAAATGGTCGTTTTAGGCTCGTTCCAGTCATTTTTTTCAGTCATTCTATACCAAGCCCGCTATTGCTTTGGCCAAGTTCCCGCCACGATCGATCCCATTAATAACCTTTAAGTGACAACCATCCACCCCCATGGGATCAATTGAAACTATTGTCAAAAAGAACACGACCATGGGACCCCTTTAAGTGACAACCATCCACCCCCACAATTGGCCTACATCTAGCTAAGAAATCATTTTTCATTGCCTCGATCGAGGTGGGAACTCGGCGGAAGGAATAGAGGGCTTGGTACAGAACGACTGAAACAAGTTGCCGAAATGAGCCCGAAATGGCCATTTTTTGGTCAAAAAATGAGGCCCAACTAGGCAGGCTCATTTGCCCCCGCAATCGGGCTCAGAAAGAACTTTGTGTGTATGCCAGCCTAATGCACTAATGCACCGAATACCAACACTAACGCCCCATATTCAAGCCCGTTGCCCTCGCAGTCGGGCTCAGAAAGAGCTCGTTGCCCCCGCAGTTGCGATCATACCAGTACTAATGCACCGAATCTCATCAAAACTTTAGCAGTTTCAACTAGCGATAGTGAGACTATGTTCATTTGACGGCACATGTGCCTTTCACGTGCGTCTTTCATCCAAAACCTAACGGTGGTACTATTTGTGCCACAAAATAGTATCCAATGGGACTGAAAATGCTATCATGATAATAATGGGACTAAAAGTGAAAAAAATCTTAAATTATGGAACTAAAAATGCTTTTTCCCCTAGGTTTTCAGTCTAAAATTGGTTGACTAACAACGCACGTGCTTTTCACGTGCGCCTTCTATCCAAAAATTAACGGTAAGACTACTTTCGCTACGAAATAATATTCAGTGGGACTAAAAATGCTATCATAATAATAGTGGAACTAAAAATATAAAAAATCTTAAATTATGGGACCAAAAATATTATTTTTCCCTAGTCAACTATACCACAAGGCTGGCTTATTTTTGCTTTCACATAAATATGTTGCTGATGAAAGTATGCCTTTTCCCTTCGACAAGGGAGATCTTGCTAGCTATTTAAGGTTGCTTTGTTTTTCAATGTTTAATATGCATCATAATTACATCTATCAGAGAAGGTCAATTCAACATCTTCCAAGCAAATACTGAATTAAATTTGCTAATTTTTTTATAGTATTGATTAAAGTTGCAAAGAAAATTAAATAAAATAAAGGAAAAAGTCATAATTAAAAATCATATTAAAAAATTAGCTGGAAGACTTCAAAATTAGAAAAGATAAATTGAGAATTTCCAAATAACTGCTGTGAGAGAGAGAGAGAGACGTGTGTCTGGGCGTCCATGAAGCGCGTGGACCTTAGAGTAAAAGCCTTCAATGGCCCCAATTACGCTGACACTGGATCCTAAGCACTCAGAACCCTTTTCAAAAACTTTTCATCTACACCCCCACAGAGCTGCATAATATCATTTTTCACCCACAAAACCCTAGAGTCATTATGACAAAAACCCTAGTCAACATCTGTTTATCTTTTTTTCTTGTTCCATTTTTTTTTTGGCATTCAATTTCCAATTTTCTTTCTCTCTCCCAACACTCTTTTTGGACGCACACGCCAGTAATTCAACCCTGCCCAAGAATCTCTCTCTTCAACCCCCTTTCTTTCTCTCTCTTAGCCTTAGGCCTCTCATTTTTCTGCTTTTTGTTTGTTTTTTTTTTTCCTTCTTTTTTTTCGCACCATTCTTTCTCCTAATTTTCCTTCAAGACAAGATTTTTAGTGGGCAATTTTTTTTTCTTTTTGGGCTAAATGGAGGTGACTGAACTTAGCTCGGATGTGAGTGCTTTGAGGGAGCAACTAGAGGTGTGCTCATTTGTGGAGGTTGCTGTGGTGAATACACTTTTAGCTGCTCAAAAATCCCTGGCTTGCCTTCTTATGCTGGTGAATAGCTTTTCCAAACTTGGGCTTTTTTATATTTTTGTTTGTTTTTCTGTGTAAGATTTTGACTTTCTTGATGTGGGCTCTTGAGATTTTGCTCTGGTTTTGACTTATGCAACTGTTTTGAAACTATGTGTTGCGTTTGTTTGTGCCGCCAAAGGGATTTTTCCTGTTCTTCTCCTTCTGAATTTGGTATTTCTTTTTGTTTACAGGCAGTAGTTGTACTTTGCTTGTAGATAAAGAGTGTTTGAACCCTGGAAAGTTTATGTTTCTGGCTTCATTTAATGGGCTTATACTGTCAGTCTTGTCTAATCTTTTTCATAAGAGTTGAATTTGTATAGTTTAAATGGTTGTTTAAACTATTTGTATATTTCCTCACTGGAGTTATGTTTTTATTGTGAAAAATGTATTTTGCTTGGCTCTTGAATTAGGATAAAATATTGATGGCTGTGGCATTTTACATGATTTTAACGAGAGTTTTACTTCTGTTAAATACGGAAAAACTTTGATTCTGTGAGTCAGAATTGTTGGGATTTTAAACGGAAAAGGCCTTCATGCCTTTGTACACTATACCCTCCTAACATTGTCAAGTTTCTTTTCAAAAAACTTAAAAGAGTGTTCTTGCAACCGCAGAAAATCACTGTTCGCAGCTTTTGGCTGAATTAAGTGAAATAGGAATTTTTTTTTTTTCAAGGATAGCTTCTACTTTTCTTTTCTCTAATTTTAAGGAGAAAAGAGCTGGAATATAAAAGTAGGCCATTTCCAGCTTGAACGGTTTCCCCCTTATCTCAGCACTTTGTTGAGTAAACTCCCCATTTTTACCATTACAACTTCTTCAACTTTCTCTAATTTGTTTTTTCTCTAAGTTTTATTGCATCCTCCCAATAAACGTTTTCTATGTTACGCTCCTCAGCTGATGCGGGAATATATTTTGAAGGCTTGTGAAAGATAAAAGGGATAACAAAGACATGATTTTGAAGGACAAAAGACTAATCTTTACGATGAGCTAAATGTTAGATACTCAGGCGTAACTGGCAAGATCGGGGTCCTATTTTAATATATAAAAAAAAAAAAGAAAAAAAATTGAAGTCCATGTTAGTGGTTTATTTATGTTTGCACCAAGACGATGAATCTGTTTTTATATATTTGCACTCTGAAATACTAGCTGATGAAGTACTGATAGGACTTTCACCTTGAATTTTGTTAAGAATAGACATATCACTTCGAATTATGAAGCCTAGACTTGCTGTAGAATAGTAATAGCATTCATACTTTTATTTTAAATATCATGAATATTGATTCACTCCCCCAAATGGTGCCCTCCCTGGGAGAGATTGTTGCACACCAGTGTCTCCTGTTGTTTCATTATTGATTAAATTTTATTTGCTGTGATACGGTTTCTGTTTACATAATGCTTTAAATTTTGCAACTGCATTTCTGCATGTGTGTTCATATTCTATTGTTTCCATAAAGAATCTAAATGTCAACAGACTGGATCGCTGCTGAATGATATTGATGGGCTACTGGACTGGACTGAGAAACGGTAATTTTAGTCTCTTCTTGCCAAAAGGATCCTCCAATCCCCACCCCCCCGCCCACACCCCCACACCCCAAAAAAAATGGCAAAAGTGGGAGAGAGAGAGTTAATTACAATAGACTCCCTAAGGTTTGGTCTGTTTTGACATAACCCTCTGTGATATGAAAAGTTAAAAGTACCCTCTAGTGTTTGGTTTTGCATGATGAATCCCACCTGCGGACAGGGGGCGGTATCTGCAACATGGAACCATACACCCACATGTAGTTTTGTAAGAACGAGCCTAATCTCAAGGGGTTTTCTTAACCCAAAAACATGTTGTGATATAAGTGAAATAATGTGGCTTGTCGGCAGGTTTCCCATGGATCAGCTTTATAGGTTGGAGAAGCCAGGACCCGAAAACGTTGACCGGAGTGATACAGAGGATGATGATGAAGATGATGATGATGGTGATGGTGATGATCAGGATGATGATGACGATGCTGGTGACGAAGACTTCTCAGGTGGTGAAGAAGGTGGAGATGATGATGAAGGCAATCCCGAGGAGGATCCTGAGGCTAATGGCAATGAAGGTAGCGATGATGACGATGACGATGACGACGGCGATGAGGATGATGACGATGGTGATGATGACGACGAAGAAGAGGAGGAAGATGAAGACAACGAGGATCAACCACCGGCTAAGAAGAGGAAGTGAAATAGCCAGCCATAGGTGGTGTTTATCTTAGACGTTTATGATGTGGGTTGGGTGTGTGTAATAGGGATGAGGATAATATTTAGCTTGTTTGTTTGTCTTTACAGAGTAGTAGGGGGATTGACCGTCCTAATCAGAATCAGTTGCATTTTTCATCATTTGAACAGAACGTAATGTTGCTCCCCTTTGTGGAGCTGGGAATTCTGGGATATTTTTATGTTTGGTTGTATGATTTTTAATGTGATATCTGTGTTCTAAAATGGAAATCTGGTCTCTGTTTGCTGAAATAATAAGATCATTTCGTATCACTACCTAATCTGGTCTCTCTTTGTTAGTAAACAAATGCTACCTTTCCCATTAGGGGTGCAAAATGTATCAATCTTAGCAACATTTGATTTTAAAAGAGTCGATTTCGAGATCAAATATTTATTAAAATCTCAATAACTTCCCTATTTTCTATGGATCAATCTTAGCAACTTCTTGTTTCTGTTCCGGACACTTGGTACTCCAAATCCACTTCCAGTCACCCAAGCACCATTCGCCACCAGCAACATCCAAGTTGAGGAGGTTATACGCCGATTTAGACGTGAATACGCCATCAACCGATAGGTCTAAATAAGTGTCATGTTACCATCTTATTATTTATAAACTCTTGTTAACGGTGGGGTGGGTGGACAAGGGAGAATAATTAAAAGAGTGAGAGAACGAAAAAGGATTAAGAAGGGGGCGGCGGGCGTTTATTGGGGATGCATGGCAACTCATGCCCTTATTGGGGAGTTTATATATATATATATATATATATATATATATAATTAGCCTTTGTTAGGGAGTTAGGTGCTGCATTTCATACCTCAAGGAGGTAGATGATACAGTATTTACAATTCAGGGGCGTAATGTGTATTCAACTCATTCTAAATAAACTTGAGCCTTGAACCTACTTTTATATAACCTCAAAACATGTATAAACAATGTAATTGTAGGGTCATTAAACACATTGGAAAAAAAAAATGTTGAGCCTTTCTTATGATTACAAAAATTGCAATAGATTCTAAGTAAAGACATTGTCATTTCCATGTTGAGAACAAGATGCTAAATAGGGATAATTGCCCAAAAAACCCCTTGAGGTTAGTTCCAATTACAAAAAAAAAAACACTCCTATCTTCAAATTACAATTACCACACCTTAAGTTTACTTACGTCATGCAAATTGCACCAATAGTTAGTTGCCCGTTATATGAAAAGCCTCTCTACCTGTTAGTGTTGGGGAATAATCATAATTTCAATAAATAGAAAGGGATATTCTGTAATAACAACTTTTCATAGTGGTTCCATTGAAAATGAGTAGCAACCTTCACACACATTTATCTCTATCCTCAAAACAATAAGGAAGGGAACTAGAATGCTAAGACCAACATTTATGAGGATAATCAAACAAGTTCTCAAGCTTAACCAGGAAATCCAAGTTAAAAATCAAAATAGATCATTATCACCTGAAAATACTGAAACCAAAGCATAAATCTTGGCATTGATAAGAATAGGACAATTTATTAAACCTCCAAAGTGGCAAGAAAATTTGGGGCATTTCCAGATTATTCTTTGCTCATCGTGTCACTCTGGTCCTTTAGCATGTGCCCGATCCATCCAGCAAAATAACCTGAAGCAAGGCAAGAAAGCAGTAAAAATAGAAATTATTAGAAATTCTGAACATGAAAACACTAATTATCCAAAAAACCAGGAAAAAAAAAAAGAAATAAACGAACAAATAAATTGTGAATCAAGCAACCACAATCCCCTTTTTAGAGGTCATGTTCGCTTTGCTTGATCGAATAAAAGCCAAAATGATTATTTGGAAGGACAAAAAATTCAGTGAATGGGGTTTAAGATATGCTAATCCTAGGATAAATCAAGCTGAGTCTAATAAATATGACTATTTTGGATGATTACGTATATTATTCCCAAATAAACTTACTTTAAAATTCTTTAAAAAAAACCATATTTTCACATATTCGACTTTATCCCTTAGCAACTGAGGGACAATATAGTCTTTTCAGCAAAATATTAGAAAGGCCAACCTAATTGGATTACTAAATCACACTTTTTTGATCTGGATAGTCATTGCATTTCTCCACTATTGTGCCGGACATTTCCTACATCACGGGCCTTAATAAATACAAGTGAACATTTGATTTTAATTCAGATAAGATATTTTGTCCTACCGATCAAGCAAAGTGAACAAAACCCTATACAATGAAGGCTAGGATTAGATTACAGAGATTCGTGTCTAACAGACTAATGAAATCGGCGAATTGGTAGATGAACTTATCAACATATACAGAGCTATGGGATCTACATGCTTTATCACCCTAGATAAACTGGGCAAATAACATTAGCCAACTATGCAGCCATGCAAAGGGGTTCATTAACAATATCTACTTGATTATTCATCATTATCCTCATCACCAAGAAACTAATACACCACTAAAATATTAAATAACCCCTTCTCAACTCACCAAAAACTAGGTCTAGATATGGAAAAAGAACTGCACATTCTGACAATTTGAATAGAATATTTTGGCCAAGGAATTGCCTTTGACAGTAAAACTAGACAGAGTAATGCGCCGCAGGACCCATTATGATATACAAGCGCGTTGCACTTAATGCACGTATAGTACTACCTACAGTTCTGAAACTGACGCCAAATGACGAACCTTTCGAACAATATGATTGAAAAGCACGATAGATTGCAATATGACATTAAAATCTACTGATCAAAAAGACAACCAACTAAGGATGAAAAACATAGCAAGATAACAAATTAGTTTACCAGAAAAAACAAAGAAATACAGTTATCAATATTCAACCAAATATACTTACTAAGAAGGCAGCTTTCCAGCACGGAAAATGGCAAACTTGGACATAACCGAATCAGAGTACTCAATTCCATTTTCCTTAAAGAAGTCTTCGATCATCCCCTTAACTCTCTCAGGCTCTAAGCTCTCACACTCAACCTCGTACAGATTCCCAAAGTCGTACGTGACCTCATCAACCTCCAATTTCACCCCATTCCACTCATACACACTCCTCACATTCTTAAATCCTCCCAACCCCACAAAACTCTTGATTGCAAATTCCCCCTTTACCCTACTCAAAACCCTACTAGAATCAACATCCATTAGCTTTGGGGGATCCTCAAAACACGCCTTCCCAATTGCAGGGTCCAACTCCTCCTCGTCTTCCTCAACACGGCTGACACCATTAGTGAGAACAGCTTTGGCCTTGAGGCAAACAAAGCATTTTGGAAGGTGGGTTTCTTCGTGGAAGCGGAGTCGAAGGACGGCTCGCCTAGAGCTTAGTTCAGAGGCCGAGCCGTCAAAGAACGTGTTGTGTTGGTGGTGAGTGGTGATTTGAAATGGAGTGAGTAAAGAGAGGAGCTTTTGATGGGAGGCTTTGTTCGGCAATCGGAGCTTCACTTCAACCTCCATCAGCAATCTTGAAAGCAAACCCGTATTGATTATTTGACTAATACATGCTTATTTACAGGAAGAAAAATATTATGGGGGTTAGATGGGCTGGTTGTTCTTAATTTGCGGTACTTGAATTCAAGAGGAGACGCCAATGCGGTGGGACTTGGAGGAGGGATCGAGGGCAGAGCGGTCAAAGTGGTGAAGGAGAGAGGAGGTGGTAGTGGCAGATGAGGAGGCGGCGGCGGCGGCGGCTCGTTTGCGAGCTTCTTCAAGTTCTTCTTTGTCTTCAACTTTAACTTCGATTTTGGTAGGTTTCCGTCTCAGCATCTCGCCTCTCTCTATTTCTTGAGTGGAAGGCTAAGCCGGTTCCAATGTTTAGCCTGAAGTTATATTTTAAATTTTTATTTCTACATGTTATTGAATTTCCATCAACAAACCAAAAGTACTTCTAACTCACAAAGATGCTCATGGATAGTGTTTCACCTCTCAGAACCGGCACTGTGCTACCATAGATTGCTTTGTCAACATCAGTTCCTTCAGATGACCTATATATAAATGGACAAAAATATACATTATGATAAGATTCATCAATTGATGTAAATAATTAGATACTTGTAAAATTGAAGGATCCAATCAATATATAAAAACAGTGAGAGCTTAAATGATATAAGACGAATCAATAAGAGAATCATACTTACAAAGCAAAACAGTAAGAGCTTTAAATCAAAATCAGTACATCTTAGCTAGAACAGAAATATTTCAAAAATATGAACTAAAGAACCAAAATGCATCCACCAAATCGATCAAAACATCAAGCCATGGCTATAATACTTGTGATGACCCAAAAATACCCTTATATTTGATTAAGAATACATAAAAATTCTTACAAGATTATATATATATATAATATATTTTGATAAGATTATATTATCTCTTAAGATATTTTTCATGATAAGACATTAAATAGCCACGACACTTGTTTAAATCATCTCTGGATAAGGTAACACTTGTATGTATCATTTTAAATTAGGGTATGATTCATGAAAAATACGATGACGCCTATATAAATTAGACTAACACTTGGATAGCTTAGGTTAACACTTGTATAATGAGTTGTAACAATTCATTTAATGCTAATTAATGTCCTAATAAAATAATGCTATTCCTGCTTCAACTACTATAAATAGAGAAGCTTGGTCCCAAAAATTCATCACACCAACACTATACACAACATACACATACACGACACACACTATGCACACACACTCATCCTTGCCTATTTTAGCACAAAACTCTATATATATTTTATAGTAACGAGAAGTATATTTAATTAAGGTCGGGATCTTACTTAATTTCATAAGTAAAGGTTCTTACTTTAATTCATAAATATTATACTTTAGACATCTAGATAGAAATGAGTGTGAATTAAGATGCTCCATATTTGATGTATGCAAGGAAGGAATTTTGCTTAATTTCATAAGTTTTAATTTTCTATGTTGTTGCATATCTAATTACAATTATGTTAGAACAAGTCTAGAACTATTCTACTACAAGTTATATACAACTATGCTCATGTTAAAAGCGTTTATTTATTTAAATTAATGTTTATTATGCATGGTTATTTGTGTGAAAATATGTTTATGTGAAAACTTTGTTGCGCATGCTGGGCCCAAATGTGTTTCGGTGGGAATGGGGCTAAGTTCGACCGGGTGGCAACGGGCTAGCCAGTCTTAAAATAAGTTATCATCCCTGGTCCTAATCCCTCCCTAATCCCTCATTACATGGGTAGAGAGTTCTATGTACAGAAGAGGGTCGTAGGAAAAAGGCATATTTTCGAGATATGACCACCGGTATGATTGGATGGAATTGGTGTGATTGGTTGGAATATTGTTATATGGAGAATAAGGTTGGAGAGGGGATATGTGTATGGGAGTTATAAGAAATTGTGATCACATAGTGTGATCTAAAGGTAAAGTATTATGTGAAACTATGTGACCATATGATCTATCACCTTATGATATTAAGTAAATTTCCTACTCAACTATCGTGTTGACATTTCTGATGTATCATTTTAGGGAAGGAAATACCGGACACAAGGAGGATGGAACGATAGGGCAAAATAGAGTTTAGTTAAATAAGCCCTTACTGAAAACTATTTTGTACTATTTTATGATGATGTAGTTACTTTTGGTACTATCATATTTTAAAGTAGTGACTTTACTATATTAAAATTGTAAGAATGTTTATGTATTCTTAATCAAATATAAGGGTATTTTCGGGTCGTCACAGGTGGTATCAGAGCGGTTTGCCAGACGGAATACCGGGAGGTAAGTGCTCTACGGGGCAAAGTACTACTCATACTGGAGCCACCTCTTGAGCCTGCGGAGCAAATTGTCAAGTCTTGAGCCTACAATGCAAATTGTTATGTCTAGAGCCTACAGGTAGATTGATAAGTCTTGAGCCTGCAGGGCAACGTGATACGTGTGGGGGAGCCACCTCTTGAGCCCACAGGAACCACGTCTAGAGTTCCAACGCCTGGCAGTTGGTACTGGTATGTGTAACTCTCTCTATAATTTCAGATCCCAAAGATGGAACTAGACTTGCCTGATTAGCCTTGAATAAAGTTATAGTTACGTAGCACTTTTAGATGGGTATTAAGATATTTTACTAGATAAGTAGTACTTTTAGAAGAATAATTAAGGTGAATTTCCTTGGGGTAATATTTGTCATGGCAGGGTGGCAGGCATAGTTGGGGCGGCCGACCAGTACATATTTATGTACCTTAAATGACGAATACTTAACCAATTTGAGAGAAAAGCAAATTTTCTCGACTAATAGCTTCAAATGATTGCTGAAAGAATTATGTGACTTAAGTTTGTGGGTTCGGAAGCCATCTGTTAAAACCTACACGAGCCATCTCAAGAGTTCCAACGCCGGCAAGTAATATAGGAAATCTCGAATGCAAGAACAAAGTATTTGCAATTAGAAGCTGCTAAACTTATAGTTAATGGTACACTTTTAGTTTGCCATCATTTGGTTAGAATGTTAATCGATCCCGACTACATATCTAATTTCTTTTCTAGACTAGAGGTTCAACCTGACATTTATCATATGAATTAAAATTAACCACTACCCAATACTGATGAGTTATTTGATCAAGTACAAGGTGCTTCAGTATATTCTAAACTGGATTTGAAATTAAATTATTACCAAGTGATAATGCGAGGGGGAATTTCAATAGAACATGGGAAAATAAGAGCAATTATGGAATGGAATAAAAATATATCATAAAGCTATTAGGAATGATGAACTTAGTATTGTTTTCTATTATAGGCAAAGCGTGTAAAAGATAAATGACGAATCTCTTGTGATAATTATGTTTCTTAGCCAATCCATTTCGTATGTCCTCATCATTACTTATTCAAAAGATCTCTAAAATTCATTCTTTTGCTTGGAAACAACTTTTTATAATCTCCATAGAAGATATACTTGTTAATCGAATCCTTAAAACCTATATTCTCCATGTGATTTGTTTCTAAAACTATAAGTTTTGAGTATTGCATGTTATTCTTGCTCTACATATATCCACAATATCAATATTTCTTCGGGATATCTTTTACAACCAATATCCGTTGTTTGATGTAAAAGAAAGAAAAAGCCAATTTTGTCTTTGACTTTCTTTTAAAACAATAACTTCAATAGCAATTATTGTCTTTTGTTTTCATAATCATCCTCTTTTGCTTCTAAGGCACTCTTAAAAGTTTCCTCAATTGACATCCCTTTTATCTCCTTCTTGAGAAGTTTGTAGAAAGTTTCCAAATTATTTTGCTTCTTATTGAAAGCTTGAATCCTCTAAGATTGACGCCAATCTGATTTTCTTTATTTGACACTTCAATTCACAGAGATGTTATTCAAACTTTTACACATTCTCGTTTGTATCAGTAATAATCCATTGATAGTCTTTTATTCCATTCTCACTTTTAAACTCCAAACATGAGAATCTTTCGAAGCAAGTCTTGAGGATTGGTGAGTTATTCTTGATATCTAGTAAAATTCTTCTTGTACA
>CM047870.1:21853021-21973840 GCA_026212405.1 Petrea volubilis
TTGTAATTGAGAGAAACTTCTGCAGGATTTATTTCGTAATTATTCCAAAAACCATTTCTCCATGAGACTAGTAGAAGAAATTTTATTTCCCACAACAGAGGAACTACAATTCGTGGCAAATATTATGCCCTATGAAAACTTTCCATTAGAGTAGAGAAACAGAGCTTCTATAAAGAGTTGGATAACTTGCTAGAAAGAACAAACGATTTAACCACTAAACCTTAACTGAAATCCTTGATCAGCCTACTAATATGAGAACACAAGATTCTGCTTTTGCACTGTGATATTGCCGAACCAGCGACCGCACCCGAACACGGAGCAAAAGGCTTGTAGTACAAGCAGAACCAACACAGCCACTGTAATAAGCACACTAAGAAACTTGAACAACGCATAAACATATTTCTCCAAGAATCTTTTAACCTTAACTTTCCATAAATCTCCATATCTCGTGTTCACGTTGTCAATGACCTCCTCAATGCTGGAACTATTACCATTCTTCTTTTTCCTTGATCTGCCAATCCCATTGAAAATGCGCGCAATTTCTTCATCACTCATTTCACCCTGTATGATCCTTTCCTTTCTCAATATATCCACATCCTTCGGACTATCTATGATCCCACACATCAAATCCACATACTCTGCCATCTCAAGGACCGAACCGGGCTTCGCCATTGCTGCTTCATATGCCACTAAGTTTCTCAGCGTAGTTTCCGATGAAGCGTTCAATCTAATAACCGGGAGATAGAATTCCTTTTCGTCATCAAAATTGATATCCCTTATTCCTCCAAGCGTGAGCTTAAACTTTATTCCGGCAATCTCACTCATCTGTGAAACAGAAGGAATATCTATCTCCTCGACTGACCGGTTTTGTTCATCACTATTATCTTTCTTGAAAAAGCCTAAAATTTTTTCCCAGGGGATCTTGTCAACAAAGGATAGAACTTGCCCTGCAATTCCAGCCCCGGGCAAGCCTCGTTCAGCAAGAAACTGCACACCATCAACGACATCACCAAGCAAAATCCTTGTCACCCCAGTCGAAAATGTTGTGATATAAACATCTTGGCCATCATTAGCCCTCTTGTTAACAATCAGATCATACATAAAATGTAACAAGTGGACTCGACTTATGTTCTCAATCATCAATGTATTCTCACTCAATTTCAGAGGCGATTGGGCCTCGCAGAAAGTTCGAAATTCGTGAAATGATGAGAAATTGAGGTCAAGAACCTGTGTGATTTTCTTGAGCAAAATGACCGGGATTTGATTCTCCAGCATCACAATATCCCCCGTCAGGTTCTCCATTTCAGGATAATTTTTCAAGAATTGGAGTAAAAACAGACCATCTATGGCAAGAATCCAAGCCAGGGTCTCGATATCGAGATCCAAGTACTGATCGTAGCATGCTCGAAGAACGGGCTCTAATTGAACTAGAGCTTTAACTATTTGCTGAAAAGGCAGCTTTTCCGGGCCCAGATATTTTCGAACGGCAGCAAGTTTTTGGTTCTGCGTTCTGTACAGGTCGGGCCGTAGGTGGTGGTACGGGCCCAGCCCGAGGTGGTGAGGAGTGTAAGCTCCCGGCTTTTCTTCGGTTAAGGTTTTTGGGACTCTGAAAACACAGAGAGGGGTGTCGAAATCTATGTCTACAATGTGTTGTTTAGGGAAATTATTGGCCATGGCAAGAACCCATCTTTTCTCGCTTTCTGAAGAGCTGAAAATAGAGTTGAAAGACATTTTTTTCTCGACGGAGATGGTGGGGGTTTGGGGGAAGGGGTGTTGGGAGTTTGTGGTTGGTGGTTCGATTAGAAGGACTGATGAACTGCAAAGACTGCCATTTTAGGACATGTTTTGCTTGTCTTTTTGTACTACAATTTTTAAAAGTATGTGTACCTGAATTGATTAAAAAAAATTTGTCTTTTAGACACCAATGAAAAAGTACATTTATTTTGGTTGTGTTATAATTTCGAAACTAATTAATTGACTAGAGTTGGTGGTGTTTAGGTAATTACTTTGGAATAATAAACTCATAAAGAAATGATATTTATAATATTACTGTCACAATATTAGGACAACGATATATTTATTAAGTGAGAAAAAACAAAAAAAATATTATAATTTTTTATATAATCTATTTGAAGTACCATATATTTGTCAACTGAAGGAACAAAAAAAAAAGACAAAAAGAAGATTTAAACCCAAGACCTCAACAATGCCAGATTTGAACCACCACTGTTAAATTATAGCTCCAATGATGAAAAAGAAAATCATATATAATAAGAGTACTAAGGCTTCGTTTTGTTTGATCTGAAATGAGAGAAAGGAGAGTGGAATGAAGAAAAATGAGATGAAAGAAAATATTTTTTCTTTGTTTGGATATGTGGAAAAGTGGAAGGAAAAAAAAAAAGGGCTAATTACATCTACTATCCCTCTAAAGATACGAAACTACAGTTGGTCCCCCAAAAATTTTCATTGTTACCAATCCATATTCTGAGAAATTTCAAAATTACAAATACCCCCCTGGTTAGCCGATTGCCAGTCAAAAACAGCTGACGTCAACAAAATTCTTCATGAAAACCCAAAATATACTCTTGTTCTAATTTTGATATATTTTTTTCCATGCGTGCTCTTTGTAATATAAATAAATTATAGGGGTGGTATTGGTAATTTTTAAATTTCTCAGGATATGTCTTGGTAATATTGAAAAATTTGGGGGGATAGTGAATGTAATTATCCATAAACATAAATACTTAAATTAAAATACACATACTTAAATAAATGTAATTATCCCTATATATACAACCTCTTCTTTTCAAAAACACAGTGTACCTTGCACATGCAATAGATTGATGGTGCTTGGAGGTAGTTGTGATGGCAGTGGAAGTGTGGTTCGTGGTGCTATTGCGAATGAAATAAATTATCAGTCATATACCGTTAAAAAGCTGCAAATGTCTAGTTTTTAACAAAAAGAACATTGTTAAGAAATCGCTTTGCTGTAGAGAGTTCAATTGAAAAAAAAAACAAGTAATGCCAATTTTGAATTATCTGTTTGAAAATGTGACAGATTTCAAATTGAATTCTCATAAAAAAAAATTACTTCAATGGGGAATGAGATAAATTATGAATCTTATACCATTAGAAAGCTATAGATGTCTAGCTTTCAACTAAAAAATGGTGAAAAGAAATTATATTTTTACGATAACTTATACTTAAAAAACTAAACAATGCCAATTTGGAATTCTTTATTTGAAAATGCAATAGATTTTTGGTCTAATTCACACGAAAATCTACTATGATTGGTAATGAAATAAATTATGTTGCATATATCATTAGAAAGCTATGGATCTCTAGATTTAAACAAACAAAAAAAGAACGATATTGAGAAATCAAATTTCTACAAAGAGTAATACTTAATCAACCAAATGCTAGTTTTCAATCCTTCGTTCAAAAATTCCCCAAGTCATGTGAGTCAATTAGACATTTTCCGCATGTCAATTGAACATTTCCACCAAAACAAATGTGCCAATTAGACATTTCCACAAATTCAATTGAATCAGTTGGTCAATTTCTCCAACTCAATCAACCTAATTCCCCAAATTCAATTTGTTTAACGATACTTCATTTAACATACCCAATACTTCATATGAGGCAACTTATACTGCATTTTGATTATGTTGCATTTTAATTGGACAAGCCTATACTTTATTTAATACTTCAGCAAATTTGATTGCATATTTCTATTTAAGTTCCTCAATATTACAATTTTATATTGCACATCAACTGAGATATTTATTCACAATTTGAGGTGTTAGGACACCTAAAATTGGCACTCTTTGTATTTTAAGTACAAATATTTGTGGAAGAGTGATTTTTTTAAAACCAATTTTTTTTTTGGGCAAAAATCCATTGACTTAATTGAATTAGAAAAAAAATGTTCAATTAGCTCAATTAAATTGCAAAAATAAAAAAAAAATCCAATTTATTCAATTAAACTGGGACAAATGTCCAATTAACTCAGTTGAGTTATGGAAAATGTTCAATGGCTCAATTGACTTGAGGAAAATACCCAATTCACTCGATTGAATTTGAGAAAATGTCCAATTGACTCAATTAAATTGAGGGAAATGTCAAATTGATTTAATCAAATTGGGGGAAATATCTAATTGGCTCAATTAAATTAGGACAAATGTCCAATTGGCATAATTAATTGGGGTGAACATACTAAATTAGGAAAACGTCCAATTGACTCAATTGACATGTGAAAAATGCTCAATTAACTCAATTGAATTAGAGAAAATGTTCAATTGACTCAATTTAAATCGGAGAATTGCTTAATATACTCAATTGAATTGGAAAAAATGCTCAATTGACTCGATTGAGTTGAGGAAATGTCACTACTAGAAAACAAGGATTTAACAATGAATTTGGCGACTGAAAAAATCCACGGCTAAATGTGGTGTGGCTAAGCTTAGCCACGGACTTTGGCTACGGATTCTTAGCCATGCACGACCTAGCCACGGATTTATCCGTGGCCAACATCAAATTTGGCCACGGATTTTTCCGAGGCCAACCTTTTTTATTTTTTTAAAAATTTTACATTTAGCCACGGACAAATCCGTAGTTCGTATTTAATTATTTTTAAAAATTTTCAATTTAGCCACGGATTTATCTGTGGATCCGTGGCTAGTATTTAATTATTTTTTTTAATTTTTAATGAAGCCATAGATTTATCTGTGGCCAGTATTTAATATTTTTAAAAAAAATCAAATTAGCCACAGATTATATTCCGGGGCTAAGATAAATATTTTTTTCTTAAAAATTACATTTAGCCATGGAAAAATCCGTGGCTATTTTGAAATTTTTTTAAATATAGACATATATATATATATATATTGAGTTTAGCCACGATAATTCCGTGGCTAAAATAAATATTTTAAAAAAAAATAAATTTAGCCACGGAAAAATCCATAGCTAATTTTGCAGTTTGTTTTATGATTTATTTTATTTTAATGCTCCTCAAAACCTGCAAATTTTTTTCATAAATCAAAATACCAAAAAACTATCAATTAATATAATGCTAATAATCCACAAGGCATATTCTATCAAATATATATTAATAAATAATATAAGTGTTCAGTGTATTAGCCTATTAATTAAATACAACAATCCATACAACATTACATATATAATGTTATCTAATAGTCACATGCATGAACATCATCGTCTCCATCAACCTCGTCATCATTATCATCGTCGTCATCGCCATCACCGCCTTCATTTTCATCACGAGCAATAGAATCAGATGAAGTAGAGCCCTTCTTATATCACGGAACTAATCGACGTGTGAGTTTTTTGAAGTTGGCCGCCATTAGGGACACGATCTTTTGAAGGTCTAAGATCTCTCTACTATGCTTTCCTTCCATCTCGGCCATCTTCTAACTGTGCTTCTCCTCTAGCTCGCTCATCTTTTGTGTCAGCTCTTGTGTCTTGGGTTCAACCCAAGTACTCAAGTCAGTCCATGAGTCGAAAGGCTCAATGTAGAGGGTCGACAGGCAACACCATACCACCGACCTTTTTGTGGACGGCCGACTGTCTGCTTCCAAATCTAAAAAAAAAAAACAATTAGAGCTTTATGTAGTATATATTTTTTAACAATGTATATATTTTTTAATAAGTGTATATATCTAACAAATACTATTTTTAATGTTACCTCCAACTTGTCTAGCTGCTGAATAGGTCCTCCCTCTACATTCTCCGAGGCTGGGGAACAAGCTTCATCATAATTAGTTCTAAAGCTCTTTTGCAAAAAAAAAAAAAACACCCATAATTATTATAAAAACGTACTTAGAAATAATATATAAAGATAAATAAATATAGAAAACTCACCAAAGTTGACTTTGCTCGCTCATCCACGTAATGCTCATTTCCATCCTCGTATTTCCAATAATGGAGTGCCTCAAATGTTTCGTCAGCAGAAGACTGATGTCCATATTTTTTTGTCTACAATAAACATAAAGTCAAAACTTTTTAAAATATAGAAATAAGGACAACAATGAGGCAATCTAAAAATCAAAATTACTTCAATTAATTAAATAAAGTACAAGAAAAAAGTAATTACTTACCAAATGATCTTGTCACCTTAGATGAGATCTTGATCCTCCCTTGTGGGTAGGGAATCCCATTCCACCGCAAGTCGATACTCGGTTTGCCCTATTCTGCTGGCCTATCCTCTGGAATTCTGGGGTTCCCCATATAACCCGTAAAGCATTCCAAGATTCTTTATCTATCCAATTAGGCCTGCGGTTATCCCTACAAGCTTTAGCCAGACTATTTTTCAAGATCTCTGGACCTTTGTGCTTGAAATTCTTCTAAATTCTATCTGAATAATTAGGCCGCCAAAAGAATTTTTTTCTAAACAGAATCCAGAAAAAAAAAATGAAAAATCATATACAAACAAGTTGTAGTAATAATCAAATCTCAATTAAATTAAATAAATACACATGTCTTAAACTATGCAAACCACATCTGACGACTTTCTATTAGGACCTTCTTCCAAGTAGGTCATGCTCTCTTGAAAGCATTCTCAATTATCCGACGAATCTCATTGATACATTTCTCCTCTTCATCAAACCTATTGTACAAGTGAAAAAAAAGATTATACATAACGACACACGTAAAATATATAGAATAGATATCTACTTATTGATAAGATAGCAAAATTATATAAATCAATTCACTTACTCTTTTCCTCGTGGCATGATTAAAATATGATGCTTACCGATATTGCTATTTTGAGACATGTCGGTGGAAGGGCCTTCATTCATCGGCGTCAATGGGGCGGACCCCAAGGCAGGGGATGGAGAATGTGATCTCAAGCCACCTAAATTGATGTTCAGAGTGGTCAATTAGAGCCTGTATCCGATACTTTCTCTTTGCCCTTTTTTGATCTCTCGGTCATCTATTTTAGAATTCTCAACAAAGAATCGAGAAAATTAATAGAGTGTTAACAATGTACATCAATTGATCAAACATCAATTATGAATAAATACATTAACAACAATTCATAAACATCAACTACATAACAATAATTCACAATGATACATGACAACAAATCGCAAACATCAATTACATCAACAATTAAAATATGAACCCTATGCATCATTTTCGTTCTCATCAACTTCATCTTCATCATCATCTTCATATTCGATCGCATCATATCTTTCGTCGTTATCATCAAGTTCATCATCAAATTCATCCTCCTCATCATCGTCATATTCGTTCGAATCATCTCGTGCGTTATCATCTTCAAGTTCATTATGAAATGCATTATTGTTGAAATTCACTTCTTCTGCATGACTATTAGCATCTACCAGAAGATCTTTAGGTTTATTATCGAGCACAGAATTCACAACGGGTAAGGATTCTTGTAACAAATCATTAGTAATAATTTGTTGATTGGTTACGCTACTTCATGGCCTGGTTTTAATTACAAAACGCCAATTCAATTTATCTCTTCTTGTGACCGGATATGGTATATAATATATTTGAGATGCATGTTGTGCAAGAATGAACCGAACATCTTTTAGGTATCTCTCATTAAATTTGATCTCTACAATGTCGTATTGTGGGTGTATCTTCATACCCCTCTTAGAAATGGAATCAAACCAACGACATTTGAATAAGACAACCTTCTTTCGGGATATTCTAACTGAATCACTTTTTTAAGTATGCCATAGAAATCTGAGGACCCAGAACACAAACACCAGCATTATAAGTGTCCATACGTTGTGTGGTCTCATCTACAGGAAAGGCATATCCATTCACAACGTATCTTGGCCATGTCTTAACCTTACGCATTGGTGCCCAAGCCAAATCATGTAAATTTTGATTAGCGATATTAATTTTGGGATCAGGAACCTACACATATAATTATAGTATACATATATTTTTTTAATTAATGAAGTACTTACATATTGTTCTTATTGACTAAATTACCAACTTGGTCCCACTAGAATGCGAGTTTTTCAATATAGTCCCGTGTTTTGTGCCCTAACAAAATTAGTCCCAAAATTTTTAAAATTTAACGAGTTATGTCCCAGTTACTACTTCCCATTAGCTAGATGGACGGAAGTGCGACATGGCTTTTAAAAAACCGCATTCCAGTGGGACCAAATTGGTAATATATATTGTACACGTATAAAAATATCATAAAAGTTTTTTAAAAAAGTGCAAATTCGGGATGGATTCGACCAAAAATATCATAAATTTAAAACCCAGTAGTGTGTCGACTAGAAATCACGCCGATCGGGGATGGATTCAACCAAAAATGGTGGGCTCCCACTAAATCCGCCCAGAAACCAGCGAGAAATTGAGTGTGTGTAGAGATTGTTATGCTACGATATAGAGGAGGAAGAGAAATCGAAGATGTTGAGAAGGGCATGAGTGGAGATTTGTGGTGAGAGAAACTGATCGAGAAATTGAAATTCAGGGATAAGGGCATGAAGAAAAATGATTAGTTCCCAACTTTCATTTTCCCATTTTTTTTCTTTTTTTTTGGCCCTTTCCTAATTTTTTTATTAATTTCTTTATCATTTTACATTATCTTTTAATTGAGAATTTATTTGAAAACGTGTATTTGTAAAATATAGATGTATGTATTTGTGTAAAATATAAATTTATATTTTAATTAATTTACATATTCGTAGAAAAAACTCAAACATACTTATTTATAGTATTTGGATATATTTTGAGTAAAATGGCAATTATATTTCGTAAATAAAAAAAAATAATTATTGAAAATTATAACATATATATATATATGTGTGTGTGTGTGTGTGTGTGTGTGTGTGTATGTAATGTATGTCTATAAAATATATATGAAACAAGGAAACCAAGAAAAAAAATGTAAATAAATTTATATTTAATAGTTAAAAAATACTTAATTTTTATATTTATATATTTGTCTAAAAATAAATAATTTATATTCAATCGTTAAAAACTACTTTTTTTTTAAATTAATGATATTTTTATACGTGTACAATATATATTACCAACTTGGTCCCACTGGAATGAAATTTTTTAACAGTCGCGTCACACTTCCTTCCATCCAGCTAACGGCAAATAGTAACTGGCGCATAACTCGTTAAATTTTCAAATTTTTGGGACTGATTTGGTTAGGGCACAAAACACGGGACTAAATTTAAAAACCGCATTCCAGTGGAACCAAGTTGGTAATTTAGCCGTTCAAACCATTCTACAAAATTTTCCTCGACACACTCCTCAACTTCTTGATTGGTTTAATATGACCAATGGTGTCGAACTGGCAACCTATACATTCTACATATTGAAATAAACATTTTGGGAGTTAGAATTTATAAAATTATTTACAAATTTATATTAGTTATCAATTACTTACTCGATTATAGGCACAATCTCGTCACAATTAATAAAGATGTGTAATGTGGACTTTCTCAACTCATCATCATTCTAAATCGCTCGTCACATTTACTACCGAGCTTACTAGCTTGATTGTAGAAAGACAATGTATATGGTATTTCTTCAGCACTTTCATCATTCTCATTACGCCTAACTCTTGTACTCTTCAACTGGATGTGGCTTTCAAAATAATACGATATGAAGTAGGATGATTCTTGATTTAAGTACGCCTCACATATTGAGCCCTCTACTCTTGGTCGATTCTTCACCGTTCCTTTCAAGTCATGTAGGAACCTATAATCTTATTTTATACAACAAAGTTACTAATTCTTTTGGGATCACAACAAAAAAAAAATGCAAGTGTATGGGCAAGTGTTCCATAGAATAAAAAAATGCGTTCTAATTTGCACAAAATTTAAAGGATATTCCTATCCGATTGTAACAAACTTTCCTCGCAAAGCTCTGTGCAACACAAATCTCTGAAGAACTGACTTATTTCAATTAGAGGCTTCCAAATATTTTGTAGGAGTGCGCTAAATGCTATTGGGAGTAAACATTGCATGGATACATGACAATCATGATTCTTCATACCGTATAACCTGAGTCTCAATTAATCAACACAAGCTCCCAAGTTCGATACATAACCATTAGGCATCTTCAAAGCTTGAACAAATGTGCATAAATCATGTTTTTGTTCATCATGCAAAGTGTAACTAGCTTTCGATTTTAGCACCTTACCATTGGCCATCATTTGTAAATGCAACTCAGGCCACTAACAATACTCAACTAAGTTAAATCTTGCCTTCTCATTATCCTTTGTCTTATCTCTGATATCCATGACAGTGTTGAGTATGTTGTCGGAAAAAAAAAATTCAATGTGCATTACATCCAAATTATGGCGAACCACCTTGTCTTTCCAATACGGCAACTCTTAAAAAATGCTTTGTTTGGTCCAATTATGATGTATGACATATCCTTGCAATTTGGATGCTTGACTGGCATATCAGTAACTTTAGACATTCCACGAACTTCTTCCCACGTCTACTTGCCTGTCATTACTAACGGAGGGTTTGATTGTTCACGTCGTTTTTTGAAAAATCCATCTTTGTTTTGTCTAAATGGATGACTCTCAAGTAAAAACTGATGATAACAATCAAACCAAGACATTTTACCATCATTTTTCAATTTGAATGCCTTTGTTTGTCACGTACATATAAGACAAACCAATCATACCAATGTCATCCATCCCGACAATATCTCATATGCGAAAAAGTCATTGATTGTCCATATTAAGGCAACCCTAATTCAAAATTCTGCCTTTCGAAAATGTCATACTTTTCGGCTCCTTCTAACCACAAAATTTTCAACTCGTCAATTAGAGGCTACAAGTACACATCAATCCTTTCTTTTGGGTTACATGGCACCGAAATCAAGCATGTCAAATACATAATTTCGGCGGCAAGTTGTACAGAGTAACAATCACTGGACAACAAGAATATTACTTCGACGAAGTATGATTAAATGGATTAAATCCATCGGCACATAATCCAAGCCTAATATTTCGTGGCTCCGTAGCAAAGTTAGAATGCTTTTCATTGAAAAGTTTCCATGCCAGACCATTAGAAGGATGACAAAGAACACGAAGCTCTCCTCTGTGGTCGTGATGCCACCGAATTGAATTAGCTGATTTTGAAGAAGCATACAACATTTTTCAATCTTGGAATAAGAGGCATGTAGTGCATCTTTCTGTAAGGAACATGATTTCTACTTCCTTTCCTAAATAGTTTAAATCTTGGATGTCTACAAAACTTACATTCCTGTAAACATGAATTTTCATTGTAATACAGCATATACCCCTTGATGCAACAGTCAATCTTTACCTACGTTAAACCTAACTTCTTAACCAATTTTTTTGCTTTATAATAGTTGTTAAGAACATGATTATCCGACGGATTTGACAACTTCAAAAGTTCTGTCATTCAATTAAAACAACCATAAGATAAATTATAATCGTATTTTATTAACATCATTTGAAGAGTCAATGATAACTCCGTCTGAGTGTCACAACCTGGCGACAATGGTCGATACGCAGCCTTCTAATATGTCATAAAACTGTTGAGCTTGTATATTAGAAGATTGTTCATTGTTTCGCTTAGTCTCAGTATCATGACTCAAATCAAGATTCGAATCGAAATGCTAATGCATATCATGGCGAAACGAATTCACACCCATAGCATTATATACCAAATTCTCATAATTAATGAGTTTATATGAAAAATTAGCCTAATTCGAAGAACTAGAACCACCGAGCTCCACGTTTTGAGTTTCTGGAGCTAACTCGCCATATGCAGTCCAATACTAATACTCAGGTTGAAACCCAAATTTCATCAAATCGCATCGCACATTGCCAACATCCTTATATTTCCTATTAGTACACTTTGAACACGGACACCTAATAAGGCCTTTATCGACTATACACTGCGGTTATGTAATTGCTAATTGAATAAACTGATAAAGGCCATTCATAAATTGTTTGGTGTAATTTTTTTCGATCAACAATTAACCTATTATACATCCAACCTCGTCCATAGTCTGTAAACATAAAACGAATATTACTTAAAATCATATTCAAGGTAAAAACAAATAAGACAAACATATATTCTAATGACATTATGACTGCTAACAAACTTTAGGGTAAGTTATATCAATGCTAGCCTTATATCTAGATAGAACAAACTTGTCATTAATATTTGCAGACTAGTATGTTTTCTACCTTTCTATTATTTCAAATCATATAGTATAGTCATTAATAGAACAAGCACAATTCATCGATATCACATTCAACAACTCTAATGTAACTAGAAATGAAGTCTAATTTCATAAAGACTTAAAACACAAGCAAATTATTTCATACATTGTTTAACATACTTCCTATCAAACATATTTCACATAATTTTTACCCCACCTCAACAACAAAATTCACCCCAACAAAAATTATATAATATATTTGACAATCAAATAAAATTACATAATATTAAATTACGTTTTTAGTAAAAATTTATACTTTGTTCAAACTTCACCTCCACAAATTATGTATATAATATCCACCTAAAAAAAACAAATAAACCAAAAAAAATAAATAAAATTAAAATTTAATCTCAAAAAGTACAAAAAAACAAATAAAATTAAAATTTAATCTCAAAAAGTACAAAAACAATTGAAAATAACAAAAATCTGTGTGTGTGTGTGTTGGGGAGGGGGGGAGGGAAGGGCTGGGAGGTTGGAGGAGAAAGGTCTAAGTGCGCGGGCGGGGGAGAAGGGGTTAGGTGGCTGGGGGCAGAGTTGGGGTTGGGCAGCTGGGGGCGGGGTGGGGGGGGGGGTGGGGGCGGGGTTGAGGCTGGGTTGTTGGGCGCGGCTCCACACCTAATGGGGTTGGGGGTGCGGGGGGACGCCGCCGACTTGGCGGTGGGGGCGTGGGTGTGCGGTGGCGGGTGGGATCGATTAGGTTACCTTTTGGAGGGAGAGAAAATGGATTTGAAAATGTCTCAGTGTTGATTTTATATCAGCACTCAGTCATTGATAAAACCGTGGTTAAGTGAGTAACTTTTTTGAAAGAAAAAAAAACAATTCTTAGCCATGGATAAAACAGTGGCTAAGTGCCCTATACAAAAAATAATTTTAAGACTTAGCACCGGATAAAACCGTGGCCAAATGAGCAATTTAAAAAAACAAGAAAAAATTTCTTAGCCATGGTTTTATCAGTGGCTAAATGCACTATACAAAAAAATAAAATTAGCTAGGGATAAAACCGTGGCTAGGGGTCCAATTTTTTTAATAAACAAATTATTTTTATTAGTAAAATAATTCAAATATATTATCCACGAACTATGAAATCATTCATATATATCACTGGAAAGGAAAATGTATTTCTTAAAATAAATTGCAATATTTAACTCATAAAACAAATTTATTCAGGGATATTGTAAAATATAATAATTTTGACGAAAATAATATGATTTTGAAATGGTTTAACCACTATAACTCATGAAATGTGGAATTGAATGATATAAGTGTGCCATTTAAAAAAAATAATTCTTTTTCTTAGCCATGGCTTTACCCATGACTAAGTGGACCATATAAAAAAAAGTTATTTAGACTTAGCCATGAATAAAACCATAGATAAGTGAGCGATTTTTTTTAAAAAAAATTAAATATTTTTTCTTAGCCACTGTTTTATCTGTGGTTAAGTACACCACATAAAAAAAAAAAAATTAGCCCTAGCCACAGATAAAACCATCGCTAATTGAGCCATTTTGAACAAAAAAAACATTAAATTTTTTTCTTAGCCACGATTTAAATTGTGGCTAAGTGAGCAATTTTTTTTGTTTTAAAAATTAAATATTTTTTCTAAGCACGGTTTTATCCGTGGCTAAGTGTACCATATAAATTTTTCTTTTAAGACCTAGCCACGGATAAAACTGTGGCTAAGTGAGCCATATTTAAAAAAAAAAAAAAAACATTTCTTAGCCACAGTTTTATCCGTGGATAAGTGCACCATATAATTTTTTTTTACACCTAGCCACGAATAAAATCGTGGCTAATTGAGCTATTTTGAAAAAAAAATAATTTTTTTCTTAGCCACGTTTTTGTCCGTGGCTAAGTGGACCATATAAAAAAAATTTGTTTAGACTTAACCACTGAAAAAACGGTGGCTAAGTGAATAATTTTTTAAAAAAATAAAATAAAATATTTTTCATAGCCACGGTTTTATCCGTGGCAAAGTGCACCATATAGAAAAAAAAATCTACACCTAGTCATGGATAAAACTGCGGCTAAGTGATCCTTTTTAAAAATAAATTAATTTTTTTTGTTAGCCACAATTTTATCTGTGGCTAAGTGCACTATATAATTCTTTTTTGATTTAGCCACGGATACAACCGTGGCTAAATGACCCATTTTTTTAAAAAAATAAAAATAAATAAAATTTTGTCTTAGCCACGGTTTTATCTGTGGCTAAGTTCACTATATAATTTTTTTTTTGATTTAGCCACCGATAAAATCGTGGCTAAAAGACCCATCTTTTTTTTAAAAAAAATTATTTATCCGTGGCTAAGTGCACTATATGAAAAAAGAAATTGGCGCATATCTAGCCATGGATTTTTGAGGATTTAACTATGGAAAAATCCATGACTATGGTTTTTTGTGATGGTTTGATATTCGCGGTTAGATCCGTAGTTATTAGCAACCAATTTTGTCCGTGGCTAAAAATCCATAGCTATTTGTTGTTTTCTAGTCGTGTGTCCAATTTACCCAATACACTTAGGGAAAATATTGAATTAACTAAACTAGATTAGGAAAATGTCCAATTAACTCAATTTAATTGGGATTAATGTCCAATTGGCTCAATTGAATTATGACAAATGTAAATTAACTCAATTGAATTATGAGAATTGTCCAATTTGAACAATTAAATTAGGTTAACGTCCAATTTCATCAATTGAATTAGGGTTCTCTCTAATTTGATCAATTAAGTTGGATTTCATCAATTGAGATGAGGATTATAGCCATCAATTAGGGTTTATAACCAATTAATCAATTGAATTGGTATTATACAAAATTTCATCGATTAAGTTGAATATTATAACCATTTTGATCAATTGATAGGGGAATCACAGTCAATTTGATCAATTTTACAAACATCGATTCGTACACTACAATTGCAATAGAACAAATTGTATAGATCAAACTTGATGAGGCATATTTCCGTCCCGCATCGGCTGGAGACGAGTCACTTGTGCACTATAAGCGCCCAAGTCCCCTCCTCCATTGCGAGGCGCCTTTTGGGACAATCCCCCCCCCCCCCCGGGGTATCCACGGCAAGTGGGATAATATTCACAGGGGAGGCCACCATGTGAAAGGTACGGATATGGGTTCATCAAAAATGTATACTATAGTTTTTACATAATAGACTGCATATATTCATATTAACTCTGCTTGACCAATTAACTTTTTAAATCAAATTGTATGTATATATGCGGCAATTTCAACCTAATTCCGCAAACATCAATCTGTATGCTACAATTTTCACAGAATATACTGCATACATACATAGCAATTATGTTTGGCCAATTGACTTTTTACACCAAGTTTTTATGGATATACGCCACAATTTCAATCCAATCTTGCAAACACAATCCTTATACTACAATGTCAACATAATACACCGAATACATTCATACTAATTTTGTTTGGTCAATTGACTTTTCATAGCAAGTTTAATAACAAACTCAATAATTTCAACCTAATTTTGTAAACATCGATCCTTATATTGCAATTTCAACAAAATATACTATATAGGTTCATACGAATTCTGTTTGGTCAATGGACTTCTTATATCAAGTTTTTACGGACATACTCCACAATTTCAACCTAATTCTACAAATATCGACTTCTGTACTGCAATTTCAACAAAATATAGAATCATAATAATTCAACTTAAATCATGTTTAATTTCCTATGCAGAACAAATTGAACAGATTCACCTTTGTACTGGAGATTTCCACAAATTCGCTATTATGTAATGGTACTATTGCATATTACCAAACAAGTATTCGAATGTACATTTTTATATCCAAAACTTGCTACATTCTAGACGCACAATTGTAAATTATAAAGTGATCTCCTTTTTAATTCCCAAATATGAAATTTCACAAAATTGACCCAAATTATTCAACATTTATTCTCAAATGAAAGAAAACTAATTTCGTCTACTTTTTAAGCGAAAACCATCTTAAGTCCATTTCTTTTGCAGCATCAAATTTATTTTTTGATGAATAAATTAAAATCGCATTCATCGTCATGGAATTAAAGGCTGTGAAAAGCTTTGGTTCATCTAGCCCATGTCTTTTTGACCTTAATTTCTTAAACCCAGCTCCGTGAACTGCCATAACTACCATCTCACGCAACCACAATGTACCTTCGATCGATTTCCGATTCAGTTCTATCTATTCATGTGCTCCTCGCAATAAATCCAATCCAGTGAAACTTCAATTACTTGTTGTGGAGGATAAAAATAAGAGAATTAAGGATTTCCTGGAATGCGAGTTTTCTACACAAACAACTTTCATATGAAGACAAAAAATATAATCAGGAAGAATATGACCACCATGGAATTGAAACTTTTGAAAGCTTTTATTCAACCAACTCAAACCTTTTTGCCCCTAATATTTCAAACCCGCCTCCTCAAATCATCATAACCACCATTTCCCGCCATCACAACGCACCTTTGATTGATTCCCTGCTCAATGTCACCTATTCATGCACTCCTCTTAATAAACCAAATCCATAGACCATTTCAATTTCTTGTTTTGTAGGATAAGAATATAATAATTTAGAGTTTCATGTAAAGAGGTTTTATCTACAAAGAGAAGTGTCTGACACAAAAGGAGAGAATGCTGGGAACAAGAAAATGATCATAATGGAACAGAGTTTCAGGAAGAAGATATGTTGTTTCCATAGCTGCATCCATTTAATTTTATCAAAAATTAGTACAAATAAAAGTATTACTGGATATTTAAAATCAATATCTATATCCGTATCCGCCGGAAATTGATCCAATTGTAATTTTTAAAATTAAATTCAACTATAAATGTTTGAATATCCATGCCCGATTATGAATACTCTAATATCACATTTAATTGAAAATAATTGATATTTAACTATTAGTTGATTATTTGAATTAGTGTATATGTAATTTAGTCATGTTTTTAATATAAAATCTACTTATTTACAAAAAAATTATATGTACATACATCTATATACACATATCATACACTTTTATTAATATCAACTAAAGTTCATACATGTCTATTTATTGATTTATTTTATATCTTTGTAAGTTACAAAGATAGAAAGTCCATTAAACAAGTTCAATGTATATTATTTAAAAAATACTTTATTATTTATCATTCACATAATATGAATTAATTATTTTTGGGCAAGTTACATCTACTCGAGGTAAAATATAAATAAAAAATAGTCCCTCTTGTTTTAAAAATTACAAATATTCTCTCGAGATTTAGGATCTTGTTGTAAATATTAATATAGATATCCACAAGTAACTTTCTTGCAAGCAGTATTTTGAAAATCGGATCGCATCGACTGGCTCGACAGGTAACGAATGGCTAATTCAATCTGGGTTACTCCCTAAAATCAGTGCTCAATTGCACTAGTGGCAACCGGTAGAATCGGCTAATAATCGGTTGAATCGGTACTGGTTAGACAAGTGTAAACCAACGGCTCTCTTTTTCTTTCCTTTTTTATGTTTTTTTTTTTTTTTATGATTTCCTAACATTTATGGCATATTGCTTGCTTATTTTGTCTGTGTGTATATATATATATATATATATAGGGTTTTTAATATAGCATATTTTAATCCGAATTCGATCGGAGTCCGCTCTGAATTTTAGCATATTCTACCGATTAAAATATTCGATAGATCAGATACGATTATAAATATCTGTAATCCAAAATAAATGGATAGGATATAGAAATAAACAGTCCGATTCGTTAAAAATCTAAAACTGAACTTTAATGGTATTTTTTATTAGATTACTAACCTTATGCACATGATGTTAGTAAAGAAACTTATATAGAATGCAATATATAAGCCATAATAATTAATAATGAACTATTTTTTTCAAAGTAATTTTTTTAACAACATAAAAATTCTAAAATCATTTTCTACTTAATTATAATTTTATTTTTTACAAAAGAAATAATTTTTTTATTTGTTACATGATTTTAAAGTTTCTATTTTTTTTTAACTGTTAATCAAATTAGGATTTTCTTATTAGGTTTTAGAATTTTTATCGGATTCAGACTCAGTAGTATTGATTGTAAATCTTATAGAATTCAAGTCGGTTTTGGATATTAAGAAAATTTATCAAATTCAGAATTTCCAGATTCACTCCAAATCCAACCCACTAACAACCATATATATATATATATATATATATATATATATATATAATATTGTGCGCATATATATGTGTGTGTGATAGTTGCTCACTTGCTTAAAGCACTCTTATGACTCCCTCTGTGTGTGTACATATATGGTATATTTAAAATATATTTATATATTTAGTAATGATTAGTAACTGAACAAATAATATATTAATACGTACGTAACTAATTCTTAAATGACATTTTTCCAAGAGATAAGAAAAAAGAATGACTAAGAATTGATGAACTTATATATTTTGCTATTTTTTATATTAACTAGTAAAAGGAATGTGGGTTAGCACGTTAAGCATATGTTGTCCTCAGAGTTGAGTTATCCTGTATACTAAAAATATCATAGAATATATTTTTTCCATTAAAAATTCAGATAGTAAAAATTATTTCATCAAATAAAAGTATTTAAAAAGAACATAATAAGTTAAAACTAAGACATCAAAAGGTCTTGTAAAAGAATTTGGCATTAATTTGTTGAACTCTGTGAATGACAAGAATTAACCTAATACAAAACAAAAGTATGAGCTAACTAAATAAGTTTAGATGAGTTCATGAGCATATATAGTCCTCTTGCTTGATCTTGATTTTTTATTTTCTTTTATTAGCAAACGTCTTGGGATCCATCAATCCCAGAATTATCATATTTTTAATAATTATCTTGATTGTTGGATGAGCCGTCTATTTGCTTGTTTTCATAGATTTTGTCATAAGCTTTTTTATGAAGTTGTTGATGGTTTCTCCATCATCACTTGAAATTTGAATCTCGATAAATGTTTTCTTATTCTTACGCCCTACTTGCCTTTTATTGTTTCTCTCATCTTTTAGTGAAATCGTTCTCTATTTGGTACTTGAATCTTGAGAAGAGATGCAAACTTTTTTCTTTTTTATATATATGTGGAAAAAGGAGAACCAATTCATTAGACACCACTGGCCTAAGCCAAAATAACATGTTATACAAAGCTTGGTACTGCAGTAACCAAGATTGGTCAGACCAAGCTCGGCTAACTAGCCTATGGGTGACAAGATCTTCTCTATGGTGTGAGATGAGATGCACACTTTTTTGTTTTTTATGCATTGTTCTTCAGATGACATTTTATTATTGTAACTGACATCTTCTTTTTGATTTTCTCCTTTAATACAAGTTATATTTCTCAATTGCTTCAGCTAAGATATTCAATTCTCCTTATTAATTCCATCTTTTTATAGAGAGCAATTAGAAAGCGAACATCATCCAATTCCTGCTTGCTTACTCCTTTGTAATATTTGGATTCATGCTCCTCATATATATTTAAAATATTAATAATTTAAATAACCAAGACATCCAAAAACAATTAACAAAATGTAAATTAATTTTGTTTTAAAAAAAAAATATGATTGCATGAATGTTTAGTATGACTACGAGTCCAATCCAAGTTTTATTACTTCTCCGCAATTTAAGTTTTACAAAAAAAAAAATAGTTAGATAAATAAATATAGAAATAAAATGAGAAATAATATTAGGATGATAATTACTTCTTTAATTGAGTTTAGGTACTCAAAAATTGTACACCTAACATAAACTGTAGTCACTTCTTCAAATATTGTAACACTTACAGTATCATCTCCTTGTATGATATTCAAGACTAATCTATATCAATAGTCAATTTCACAATATTTATTATTCAAATATGTAAATGAAGATTTAATTAACTTGCATATACAATCATGTAATTTTTAGTACCTTGGTGATATTTCTTTGTCTTCCTCGTTACACATTTTGCAAGATATAGTTTTTTTAATTATATAAACTATTCCAATACAATTTTTACATGACTCATACCATATTGATGTCTTATTTTCAATGTTTTGAATAATTACTTTAAAACAATAATATGTATTTAGTAGAAAGAAAGGGTAAAAAAAAATGTAAAAAGATAATGTTAGTATATTATTGATAATTATAATTAGAAATATGTATATGTAGGAGTCGCCCATTTATATGTGTGTCAATGTGAAAATCGAACTAATAAAAACTGCCATTAAAATAAAACAACTAGTTCTTTTTGTAAAACCGCCATTTTTTCATTATTATTGAATGCCTTCTTATTTTTGGGGAGTTTGTTGACGAATCTTTCCAATTAGAAAAACGGCCATTTGTTAAAACATAGGTTGGCAGTTTTTCACCTGGGTACTCTCTCTCTCTCTCTCTCTTCCCTTCCACAAAACCACCATTCTTTTTTTCCTTCTAAGTCAAGTAAAACGGTCATTTATAAAAATGCACTGATATTATTTTTTTTTTAAGGCTCTTTTTTTTTTCTTTTTAATTTATCACTAGTGATATTGGCACACTTGATGCGTGTGTATAATAAAAAATTATATAATTTAATGATATAATAAAATTTTAGTTGTTTCTATATTATTAAAATATTTTAACTATTTTTAACAAATTTATGAAATAAATTATAAGTAAAAATGAAATAATTTATAATAAAAAGAAAAAGAAAACAATTACAAACAAAAGTAAAAAGAAAATGACATTGAAGAGTATGTGGAGATGAAAGAAGATAAAGATACGAGAGGGAGGGAGAGAAAATAAAAGGAAGAGAGTAAAAATAATGTGGGAAAAGATAGAAGGGAGAGAAAGTGACAAAAAAAAAAAAGAAAAATGACAAAACAAAAATATTGTTACACCAAAGGTAATTATAAAGGATGCTTCCTTTGTATATAATAATATAGATATTAAAGTCGTTTTTTTTTTCCTAAAAACAAGGAAAAGGTAAAATTGTGTTTTCAAATGACAGCTTTGCTTATTTTTAACAAGTTTTAATGAAAAGTAAAGTTTACTAGACTTAATTAACTTGATATAATTATCAAACTTTACTATTTTTCAATAAAAAAACATAGCATTTGAGTACATAAAAACACGTAAATTTTAGACTTATCGCTCGACACGAGTACACAAGATACCACTAAGAGGGTTTTGGCTAAACTTATTTTAAAGAGCTTATAAGCTGTAATCCTGTTTGGTAAAAATGAGAGTTTATATTTTTTTTTTTAAGTGTAATGATGACCCAAAAAGAAAAAAAGTAAAATTTAACTTCATGTAAACAAATATTTTTTGAGATAGTAGAAATGTAATAGTGGAATAAATAGAGATATTTATGTCATTTTATCTTTTAACATTAGATAGCAAGTTGTTTTAGAAATAAGTTGGGGGAAACTTACTTTTTTTTTTAGAGCTTATAAACTCCTAACAACTTATTTTTTGAGCTTATAAGCTCCTTTATTTAAAAATTTACTGAATACTTTTGAGGAGCTTATAAGCTCACAAACAACTTATAAAATATTTTGAGAAGCTAGCCAAGAGAGTATTTGGCTAAGCATATTTTAAAAAGCTTATAAGCCCGTAAAGCTTATAAGATGTTTTTGGAACTTATAAGCTCCTATATCTTATTTTAAAAAAAGTTCTTAAAGTGTTTGGATAAAATAAGACCTTGTAACTTATAAGATATTTTTGAAGCTTATAAGTTATAGCTTTGTTTGATAAAAATGAGAGCTTATAAGTTTTTTTTTTTTTTTGAGTGTAATGGTGACCAAAAAAATAAAGTAAAATTAAATTCATATAAATAAATATTTTTTAAGATAATAGAAATGTAATATTGAAAAATAAATAAATATATTTATGTTATTTTATCTTTTTGAATTAGACAACTTATAAGTTGTTCAAAAAAAATTGAGAGGAACTTACTTTTTTTTAAAAAAAAAAACTTATAAGCTCCTAAAAACTTATTTTTGGAGCTCATAAGCTTCTGTATTAAAAATTATCAAACATTTTTAAGGACTTTATAAGCTTCCAAACAGCTTATAAGATGTTTTTAGGAGCTTATAAGCTCAGCCAAACACTCTCTAAAATATATTGATAGCTCACCTCACAAGGTGAGGTTTGGCTATGGTCTAATGTCATTCTAAAGATGTCACATTGATAGCCCATATCAAATGGAGAGGGTATAGCTATGACTTCTCTAAAATGATTTATTTCAAACTAATTATGCTAAGTTTGCATCATCATAACTAAAGGATTCAAGAAAGTGTTTTCTTAAGTTTAGATTGGGGGTTGATTTGGTTGAGTGAGTGTAAACTGATTTCTCATTTGGCTTGCCTTTCTTTTCTATAACTTGAATTCGTACAAATTTTCCCTTTATTTGCAACTTTTAATGTTGTTCCTATTTTCTCGCTTATTCAAGTGTCGGATTGATCCTTTAGGTGATAAAAATTTGCCAAAGTCCTAGTTTCTGGAATTAGTTGTACCTGTTTTTTTGGATAGAAATTGATCTATTACAATCACTTAACTCTACCAATATGTCAAATAAAAACAAACTATTACAATTATTTATCATCAAATAATAAAGAAATACCAAATACTATACAATAAGAAAAACTAATATTAAATTAGGTTGCGAAGCTTCCACCTTATAATTGAGGCAAGGCCTCATCAATGGAATTATTTATATCCGCTTTAACGATTTTTGGGATAAGGCCATTAGCATAGGCCAGTCAATGGGTGGAAAAAACCTGGCCCGGACCCATATCCAAGTATTACCCAAGACTTTCTTTTGGGCCAAGACATGCCCCAGACTCGAGCAGACCCAACTGGTCTGTGAGTCTAGGTCCATTTTATAGACCCGGACTCATAGGTATGAGGGTTGGGTCTTGACTCAGCCTTTTTTTTATTTTATTTTTTATAAGTACATAAAATCGTTCAT
Source organism: Petrea volubilis (assembly GCA_026212405.1). Classification (NCBI taxonomy): domain Eukaryota; kingdom Viridiplantae; phylum Streptophyta; class Magnoliopsida; order Lamiales; family Verbenaceae; genus Petrea; species Petrea volubilis. Next base: position 21,876,208 of record CM047870.1, read on the forward strand.
GTAAAGCCATACATGGTAATATGGTGGAGCTCCATTTTGTATTCTAGCCCACGTTGTCATTTTTTACTTTTTTTGGTATGACAAATCTAAAAACATAATAATATGTTAGCCCACAACCAAACTAAGAATTTATTATGCCATTGTAAAAATAGATAAAATTCTATATTCCATCTCTAAGGATGGTATACTTACCAAAAAAATCTATTAGGATAATAATATATTTATTATGTCTCTACATTTATGATGATAATTAATTACTCGACATAATAAATAACACGTAACCCTGTTCTTATACATTACAATAGGATGATGTATAGCACCATAAGAAATTTTAAGTTTTTCGTATTTGAAATAATTGCCTACCATTACTACAATATCAAGTCAAATTATTTAATATTCTCTAGCTAATTTACTACAAAATATTTAAATTGTCTTATGTTTCTAACTTTCAAGTCTTAATATGTTGTTATATAATTCAATTTGATGTGTACCAAACTTTGGAACGATTAGAAATTTGTAGAGGGAATTTTGAGCGTAGGAGAATCCTGAGAATCTTGCCCTATGAGGAAAGAATTGTCGATTAGGGGACCTAACCTGCAAAAAAAGTGTTAGTCCTCTATTGAATTAAGTCAACATACACCTTAGGAAGAAACAAAACAAATGTAAATTGCAATATAACGTGAATAAGGCAAGAAAGACAGCAAGGGGAATCCTGCATGCAAATGAGTGATTTGTGCTCAAAGTTTGCGCAGTCGTAGAGCTTAAGTGGAGTGAATTATGCGAATTAGAGTGTAAACTAGAGATCAAGTTAGAATGTGTTTGAATGCATTTACCAAATGAGAGGTAGTAGCATTTTTATAGGGGTGGCCTTGCACCAACTGACCTGAGGAATCCTCGGGGTTGTTCCCACGAATCAAGGGGATCCCAAACTTGTAGGGAAAGTGGTTGTGGGTTGTTCCCACCTTTGTAGGCTTGTTGAGATGTTGAGATAACCATGGGCCTATTTTGTAGGCTTAGTGATTGAAGGGATAAGAATTGAAGCCTTATTCATGTGGACTTAGTTGGCTAGGATTGTTAACTGAGTCCAACCTGGCCGATAGGTTAGACGGCTGGGCTGCAATGGCAGCCCTTTTGTAGTGGGCCTGAGTTGGAGATTTGAGTCCATCTTTTGGGAATTTTTTGTGAGCTTTTATCTTTGGGTTGTCTCATGTATTTGGGCCAAACGGACTGATTTTTTAGGGGGTATCATCACTGCCCCCCCCTCCACCCTTACTCTTATAGTAGCACAAGAAGCTTGCAATGAGAGTAGAGGAATCTTGTTTTCCACGGCCCCTATCTCGAGGCTTTGTTTTGCTGTGAGAGGATGCTCCCAAGTAGGACTCTTGTCTTGGGGTGATCCTCCAATAATGTGAAGAGAATTCCCCTATTTGACCGTCCAAGAGGCACTTAGGGGAATCCTGGTAATAGGCTCTCTTGAGTTTAGGAGAGAGATTTTCTTGAAGTTCTCAACATAGTAGTTGAAAATGGATGGATTGTTTGAGCAGCTATGGAGGATAACTGCTAAGGAGAAGATCATGATTACCCCTTCTAGATTTTGAGCCACATTTGCAACCATTTTCCCATATCCTTTGAGCATTTTGGTGGCACGTTTCTAGGACCGTTGGATCATGAAGCATCTTACGGTCGACATTGAGGTAGAGGTAAGGCCAAATTAAAGAGCTCCCATTTATGCCTGGCTTCCCTAAAGAGAATCATTTCTTTGTGTTTGAAAAAAATTTTAGAGAGAGAGAAGAAAACCCTCTAGTTTCTTTTGCTTAGGATTTTCTTGGACTTCCAATCGTCGTTTATCGACCACTTTGTTAACCGCCATTTGCTTGAAATCGGTAATTTCCCTCGATTTCATTTGCTAGTTCCTCCTCCCTTTGTTGTTGTGTTTTGTTTATTCATGAAAACAATGGTGTCTGGGTCTGACTATGTTGAGAATCGGGAGAGGAATCTGGGGGGGCTCTGTAGACTTGAGCAATAATTTACTGAGGGAGCTGTCTCTCCTGGGAGAGTTGTGTTTTGTTTATTCATGAAAACAATGGTGTCTGGGTCTGACTATGTTGAGAATCGGGAGAGGAATTTGGGGGGACTCTGTAGACTTGAGCAATAATTTACTGAGGGAACTGTCTCTCCTGGGAGAGCAGGAGGGAAACCCTTCTGAGGGCTCTTCCCCTTCCTACCATCTTCCCTGAGCCAACCTAGTCACAGAGGAGAAAGAGGAGGAAGTGATGGGAGATCCTAAAAGAGGTGGGTTTCCTATATCAGGCTCAGGAGCAGCGAATGATTTATGCAGGTACCCTTTTTATAAGGTCCTGAGGTTCCATATTTTGGATGCTAAACTGAGAGCTTTAAGGGAGGAATATAGGATTCCCATGGATTGGAGATTAGAACTCCCCTTTTCTTCTGACAAGGCTTGCCATCCTCCTTTATGGGTTTTTATGTAGAACGAGTGTGGAATGAAGTTTCCCCTACCTGATTTTTACAGAAATGTATAAAACCTATCAAAATCCCTCTAAACCAGCTTATACATAAAACAGTTAGGCTCTTGGCGGCATATGCATACTGTTGTGCTGGATAGAGGAGATTCATGATGTCTCCCATTTTCACTCTTTTTTCATGTCAAAGCTAATAGAGCTCAGGTTGTTTTACTTTGATCCTAGGGAAGGGGTAAGATTTTTGGAATCCCCTCCTACTCCGAAGAGGTGGAAAAGAAAGCTTTTCTTTATTGCCTCTCCTGATTAGTGGAGGATTCCTTGCCAATGGCTGATAAGCCTCCTGAGGAGTGCAAGTATGGCACCTACCAATGTCCTGCTAGTACAAGCCGATTCTTAGATAGGTTGAATCAGGCTTCATATTATGCCCACTCATTTTCTTACAATCAACTCTTATACCAATGGGGCTTGATCAAAAGGAGGAGCCACTGGAAGAGTCTCTTTGTACCTTCTTTTAGTGTCCTTGTGTTGTTTTTTGTATATATGTTTGATTTGTGTAGATACTAACCATGTGAATCCTCATGGCGTTAAAGGCAAAAATGAGCTACTACTTGAGGTAACAATCACAGGGGAGAATTCCCTCAGGCACTCCCGGACCCTCTAGAAGCGTGGCTACCCCTGAAGGAACCCCAACGTCACGTTATTGTGCCAGTCAACCATCCCTTTCTATAGGAGACCACTCTTTTGTCCGCTCTTCTAAAAAGGCTGCCAAGGGTAAACATCCCTTCGACGATTTCTCTTTAGGCCCTACTAAAAGGACAAAGGGATGATTGGTTGCTAGTGGGAGCCCTGTGAAGGCCGAACCCATCAAGTAGCATCCTCTTTCTAGGGCTAACCCTCTTCCTCGCTTTAGTTATAATACTCAACCAAGGGTTTTAGTCAGGTGCTTTCCTCTTTATCCATTATGTGCATTTATTTTGGCCAATCTAGCATGTTGATTGGGTGCCTGCTAGCTGAACCTTAGGGGCTTTCTCAAGAAAAAGCCCAAAGGAGGATCAGGGAGTCGAAGGAGGAGTGATAGGGCCTTAGGAGGGAGGTTACACAGGAATGCAAGGTCAAAAAGGACCATTAAGCTAATGAAGAGACATTTTGGAGGGAAAGGCTGAAGTTGGATGGTAAGTTGAAAGTTATTGCCAAGGCTCGCAAGAAGGAGCTCCAACATTCCCACATCGAGGTGTATAAGTAGTACTCCAACACTCGTGATAGCATGAGTAGTTTCGGGCCTGCTCCTAACAGCTCATGGATAATGGGTATCCTCTGGTAGGAAAGAGCGTCTTGTTCTTGAATACAGCCCAGGATTAGGAAGATCTATAGGAGGAGGGCGTAGGAGAGGAAAGTCGAGTAGCTCAACCTAGCTCAACCTCAACCTCAACCTCAACCATCTTCTATTTTGGTGGAGTTTGAAGAAATTCCCCAGGTATGACTTAGTTATAAACTGGATGTTTCCCTTTTAGGAAGTTACCTCTTCTTCGTGCCCTCCTCTTGTAGAAAAGCTTTCTACAAGGTTTGAGACGGGGAGTGCCTTAGGACAAAGTCTTGAATCAAGAGGTTCCTCCAAGCGAAGGGAATAGGTCAAACCCTCCTGCGGCACCTGAGGAGGAGGACCTAGAGGAGACACATGCACAAGAGATGCTGCTGAAGCTGCTCTTAATTGAAAGGAGGTTGTGCCAAGGAATACAAGAGAGGAGACCCATCCCAAATGTTTTAAAAATCGGACCGAACCGAACGGTCAGACCGGTAGGTCCGCCAATGGGTCTACCAAATGGCCCAAATTGAACCTGAAAACCAAAAGAATTGAAAAATCACTGTATTTTTTGAAAACCATTAAAAACCACTGCTTGACCGCTGACACGTGAGAACTGGTACTAGGCCACTTGAACTGGCCGGGTCACTAAAACTTCAAAATTGAATGATATAATCTTGCATTTTTCTAATTTCTCCTTCATATCTTGCATGTTACTCCTTTTTTTCTACTTACTATTTTTCTCTACTCTTCAAATATTAATCCTTCAAAAGTTTCTTTAAAGCTAAACTTCATTTCACATCTAGAAGTTTCTCTCCAAGTAATTCATTTGTCCCTTTTCCTTTTACTTTTCAATTTTTCTTAATAATTAGTCACTTTTCCTGATAATGAAATGGGAATTGTAGGCTTGAGAATTTGAGTAGCTAGAAAGGGTTTTTCATTGACTATTGATCTTTTCTTTTTAAATTTTTAAGGTTTAGTATTTCACGTAAATACATTAGATCTAAATAATTTATGAATATATTTCATTTAAATAGTAAGAGTGAACATGAAAAATAAATAAAAAAAAAGATTTTAAGAATGCTTTTATTATTCAATATTTTATCTACTTTTTATATAAAAATAATTATTTTTAATATAATTTTGACACACCGGTCTAATGACAATTAGCCCAACGGTTGAACCAGTGACCCGTGAACCAGTTGATTTTTTGGTTTGATAAACGACCAGGGTTTTAAAACATTGCCCATCCCTCTCTTTCTAGTAGGATTCTACTATGGTTGCTAGAGCTCTTTTGAAATATTTTTAATAGTTGTTTTGCGTTGGTTTGGCCCTAGTGGCGGTACATAATTTACTTTCATGTTTTTAGTCTTGAAGGTCATGGGTGTGACATCCTGATTTTTATACGTGAAATATATATAGCAACTATAATAATTATAATAAAAATCAATCATAATATATACATAAACATGTAAAACTGACTACAATATACAAAATATATATCTACATAACCAAAATTTAGCGATAAAATATATATATATATATATTCAAAAAATACTATCAATAAATATAATAGTAGGATGTTTTATTTGTTCCATGTGTTAGGATACTTGTTCACATCATATGCTAGATAAGATACAGTAAGATATGATATTATACACACGGTTCCACACACACTCACACACAGTGGCGGAGTCAGAACTTTCAGTCAGTATGGTCAATGCTCATGGGTTAATCAATTGTCATTGACCGTTTATTTTTGACATATTCAATCATCGAAAGCTTCGAATGAATAGTCCTTTAAAAAAAATGTCGAAAATATTTTCAATAATCTTATTTTTGACTAAAAAGCTAATGGGATTTAATATTCTTATTAGGTATATTGGTATTGTTAACAATTCAGTAAGCCGATAAAATTTAACTAAAAATGAAAGATTTTGTATATTATTTTTTCTTCTTAATTGTGAAGGCCTTAACAAATTTTTTCGGCCTCTTAATTTAAACAAACAAACTTAATAAATTAATCAACTCATCACTCATGTGGCATATATGTATCATCTATACTATTAATAAAGCACTTTGAGGGTTTAATAATCATATTGGAATCTTTGGTCTCTTTTGGTGTCTCCACTTTCTCATTTATGTTCTCTCTACTCTCTCGCTATTAACGTGTTTTCAATTTCATTCTTTTCTCCTTTTATCTTTCTCCATCAATATATCTTTTCATCTCTCTTTTATTTTTTAAATTTTTTATTTCTTATTTATTTGTTAATCTTATACTTCTCTTTCTTTTTTAAACTATTTTCTATAATAAATTTAATAAAAGACATACATTACAAAGAATTAAAAACCATATAATAATGTATAAATCCAATAAACAATATTTTAACTTTATATTCATAATTTAAATATGTAATTAAATTATATTTTATTTTTCATTTGTGCACGCCTCGAGTGTGTCCGACCGGCTAGTATGTATTTATGAATGAGAAGATAATTTATTATTTTTAATTATTATAGAATTAGTGGATATCAATTTATATATATATATTATATATACATGATTTTGTTTTTATTTTCACTATAAAAGGTTACTCATTTCTTTTTAACTATTTTAAAATTGAAAGAGAGTTTCCCAATTTATCCATTTGTTTCCCTTTTATGACCCCCTTCTATTTAAATTTATACTTTTGTGAGTGGGGTCAATTAATACTATTATTGTTATAATTTTTTTATAAATTAATATACATCATGTATATATACAATGGAGTTCCTAAAAGTTGAGGGGGGTCAATTGCACCCCCTCACTCTCACGTGGCTCCGTCTGTGCTCACACATATAACCATACACATGGTCACACACTTATAAAAAAAATTCTAAAGATTACACACAACAAATCTAAACATAAAAAGATTGTTATCAAGTTGACTTCAATCCCATATCTTGGGGAAACATAACTAGTTAAGGTAGGAGCTTTATTTATCTTCATTAGTCATAGTTTTTACTTAAATTCATGTGTATTATGCTTCTAAGCATGTTAAATTGAGAGTTTATTATGTGATATATTATATGATTATGTGACTGAGTACACTTGAGCCATACACACATGTACCTTATGCTGCTAAGTAGAGCTTTCTACTCAACTGGCGTGCTAATGCCTCTTACGTACAGTTACATCATAGTTGTGCAATGGAAGCATAGTGGGCTCTAATCGTATAGGAAGATCCTAGCGGAGAAAAGTGGCTTGGTTATAAGCTGAGTAAAAGATTTGAGAGGCCCTATTGTAATAGCTTTCTTGTAGTAAGATGAGATTGTTATGATTGTTATGTTATTGTAACGATGTTTATTTTGACTCGTTTATGTTTGTGTATAAGTTTTTATTGGACCCAAACCGCGGGACATCACAGTGGGTGCTTTGGCAATGAGGCTATGGATATCTTGTTTTTCTTTTGCAATACACTTTTATATTATTCATATGTGAAGGTTTTTGCATGTTTTATTATGCTTGTGATGAATTATGAATGTTTGTATAGGATGCTTTCAATCACTCCTATGACACTTTTTGTCAAGGGATCAATTTAAGTGAGGCGTACGAGGGTCTCTTAGGCCGCAAGAGCTAAGTGGAGGAAGTCTTAATTCCTCACAGAAGAGGCATAACAACCTGTGGAGGTGGGTATATTCCCGTGGATGAAAGAGGTTTGTATATGCATCCTTTGAATCTTTGGGGTTGAAGCCCAAAAATAGGAAGAGCAATGGCTTCATTCGAGTAGAGGTTTAAACATGCAAAAGCTATGTCCTTAGAGGGGATGCTAAGGGGATAAATTAAGGATTCTCCATAGGTAGGCTCAGAAGCCTTCACGAATAAAGGGCAGGTCTCTTCCTGCCAAGGAGGCTGAGAAGCCTCGGAGGAGAGATAGGTTTTGTCTCATTTGAGGAGGCTGAGGAGTCGGCTAAGTTGGTTTCAACATGTCATAGATCAAAGCCCTTTAGATATGGAGAAGGGACAAGTTTTGTCGCGTAGAGGAGGTTGAGAAGCCTTTGTAGTAGAGGGATAGGTCTTTACCATTTGAGGAAGCTGAGAAGCCTATGTTAAAGAAGGATAAACTTCATCCCATTGAGGTTGAGAAGCCTTGTAGAGGAGGAACAGATTTTGTTCCATTGAGGAGGCTAAGAAGCTTGTGCAGAGGACAGACAAGTTTCACCCCGTTGAGGCTGAGAAGCCTTATAGATGAGGAACAGGTTTTATCCAGTTGAGGCTGAGAAGCTTGCGGAGCTATTTTTGGCATGGAAGGAGTCTAAGCCCAGTTGATGAGAAGAAGGTGTTTACCATCTTCTATAGAGGAAAGTTGCAACTTTGATGAGGGTCATTACCCACGATAATAGATATCTAAGCCTGTTGGGAGTGAGAACCGGCTTTTGATGAACGAAGGCTTCGTGAGCTTTGTATGGAACAAGAGCCCGCTGGGGGGGAAACACACTGTCACCCTAAAGGAAGTCGAAGCTAGTGTGGGTCATGAACCTGCTTTTGATAAAAGAAGGCTTTGTGAGCCTTGTTGTGGGCTAGAGCCCATTTCAGAAGAAGAGTAGTGTCTTCCTGATTGGTAAGCCCGGAGCCTATGTAGGGCAAGAGCCTGCTTAGGGGAAGAGCAATGTAATGATTAGGGTTTGGATCCTAATAGGTGTGCGTGTGTGAGTTATAATATATTATATAAAAAATTGACTAATCAATCATATAAAAAAAAAGTGAGTCATCTTTGATTAAAGAGTCACTTTTGAGAAACAAAAAAGTTTATATTAGAAAATTCTACCAAAAGACGGAATATTGTTCATTGCACGATCATTATATATTAAAAAGAAAGGGGGGGGCGGGGGGAGGATAATTACATCCACTATCCCTTGAAAGATTGGAAACTAAAATTGATCCATCAAAATGTTTTAATATTACGATCTCCTTCCTCAAGAAAGTTAAAAATTACGCTTAACCCCCAATTTACGGGTTACTCGATCACCTTTTTGTGAACTTTATATTTTATCCTTAATTTTTTTAATATTTAAAAATAAAAAATTAACTGAAAAGGTGAACCCTTGTAAAAACATTTCTACCCCTCTCACTATCTTTAATGTATAAAATATTATTGTATATATGTATATATATTATAAAAGATAAAATATAGATAAAAATTATATGCAGTACAAAATATAAATAAAAAATATATAATATGTAAATAGCAAATATATATAAATTAATATAATATAACATAAATCAATATATATATATTATCAAAAATAATATAATATAAATACGTATCAAAATAATATAATAACTAAATTAAACAAATGGAAAACAAAAAAGAAAAAAAAATTAAAGATGTTCCCCACCCCAAATCACCATGTAACCCCCAGTTCAAATCTTTTATTGCATTATCGTGCTGCATTTTCTATTGTACTCATCAATCACAACATGTGTATTGGTGAGCTGTTGAGGTAAGGAAAGAGAATATTTATAATTTTTTCCATATCATCAGTTTTCCTATTTTCTTATCTCAATCACTTATTAATATATGTGGCGTGTATTGATAAGTGTAATAGAAGATGCAACACGATTATACAATAGAGGATTCGAACTGTGTAACCCCCCACCCACCGTCCTCTTCTTTCTCTTCTCGTTTCCCCAACCCAAATCGCCATGTAGGTCGTGGTTCAACTACCCCACTACCGCCAACCACCCTTGCACTGCCACCACAGAGACGTCGTTTCCATTTAAGATGACTGAGCAATGGATCTGCAACGTCTTGATGCTATAACAGCAGTTTTTGCTCTTCACCGCCGCTAATGTCCTTCAACCGCCGACCGTAGACGATTCTCGCCTTCTTTAGTAGGAAGGGACTTTTGATTTCTTGTCCAAGGGCATTTTCTGTTTTTTCTCTTCCTCTCTTTCACACACACTATGTGTGTGTATGTTTCTGTATGGTTGTGTGTATCAAAAATTTTTTGGTTTTTGATTGTTGTCATTATATATATATATATATATATGTATGATCTGTATATATTATGTGTTTAAGTATATTAATACATATGGTAATCTTAAATATTTTTAGATATTTTGAATAAATTGTGTATAAATATTATATATTAATTATATATATACATATAAAATTTTATGCTTATTTATATATTATATTTTTTTATATTATAAAATTCACTCCTCCTCATTTATTATATTACAAAGGGCATATATGGAAAAAGACCCATAAAAACATAAGAGTAGGGGTATATTTGGATTTTCATTTAAAAATTTGTTGACAACATCACTTTTTGGCCGGCAACTAGCAAATCAGGAGTGTATGTGTAATTTTCAATTTATCTAAGAAATGAGATTGTAATATTGCAAATTTTGGGTGATTAATTTTAATTTTTAATCTTTTGAAAGGTAGCGGATGTAATTATTCCTTAAAAAATAAACGTTTTTATTGCACATTACTAGGAACAAGACTACGGAAAGCACACTGGCCAATTTCATCTCAATAGTTTTAACTCACCATCATAAAAATAGAGTCTAGAGAGAGAGAGGGGGGGGGGGGAAGAGGAGAGAGAGACATACATAGGGTAGATTAATTCTTTTAAATAATAATGAATGATAGTATTGACAGCGATTGGGTATGAGTATTGAATAATGATCAGATTTAGAACCAAGCCCAGACACGATGAAATTCTTTTAATAGGTCTGGACCTGATTCTGGATATGCATAAAATAAACGAACTTGCATTTAGATAAAATAGTTTTCTTTTGGATTTGGGTGGGTAATTAATTACCTACCGAATGACAGGCTTAGAACTCACATATATTTTATCTTGGCCTATTTTATGTTTATCTTCATAACTCATGATTTTGGACCTTTCTCTAAAAAAATTCAAAAAAATTAAATAAATAGAAAAAATTGGGCCATTGCTTAGGCCAGTTCTCTGAAAAAAAATTCTTTAGTCACTTAGGCTGGCCCTTTTTCTGCATTTGAGTTGATTTTCCATGCCCAAACACAATAAAACTCAACTGGGTCGGATTTGGACCAAAATTGAAAAATCTACCTTCGAGTCCAACCCGTATCCTATAGAATTTACATTGATTTCAACTGAGTTCGAATTCCGAAAAAAATTCAAAACCTAATAGAAAAATCAGTCCTGATTAATCGTTTAAAAATTTGAAACTGTAAAATCAAATTAGCAATAAAAAAATTATTTCTTATGTAAAAAATAAAATTTATATAAGTAGAAAATTATTTTATAATATATATAAAAACTATACATTATTTTTTTGAAAAAAAATATACTTTGAAAAATATAAAAAAGTGTATTATAAGTTATAATAGTTTGGATATTGAGTTCTATTTAAACTTCTTCACTAGCATTATGTATGTAATGTTGCTAATATAATAAAAAGTATTATTAAAGTTCGAATTTGGATCTTTAACGGACCGAAATGCTTGATTCCATATCCTATCCAGTATTTTGGATTATGGATATTTATAATTGGATCTGACCCATTATATATTTTAATCAATCGAATATGCTAAAATTCGAATCGGATTCAGATTAAAATCAGCTCCATTGACAGCCCTAAATAAAAGGATAAACTCATAACTTGATACTTTATTTTATTCTTAAAAGAAGATCAGTGCACTCTGACTCTATTGGACAAAAGAACTTGTAACGCCCCGAAACCTCTAGCTAATGATGAAAACATTTATTTTATAACCATCTCACAGAAACACGTTGTTTTATAGCATAATGAAACCAACCACACGTACTATTATTCAAAAGGGAAAGTTTACATAAGTCGTTTATTACATATACACAATCTTAACTACCAAGTTTCTAGCACAACACATATATAACTAGCTAAACGCCTCGAAGCGTCTTCCTACATCTTCCTCGTTCCTATCTTCCTGTGTCTCAATTTCGACTAAAACATAATAGAAAGCAATGTCAACATATACACATGTTGAGTAGAAATTCACATAAAACATGAGGTGTTTGTGTGAAATTGCATATGTCATATAGAACACATAGAATCATATAAATTTTAGCTCACATGAACATAAAATTCCAACACATTACTACCATTTTCCACCTCGACGGGTGGCTACCTTATCTCGCCGTGCCAAAATTCAATTCCAACCAATACTCTCATCCCAACCAAACACACCGGTGGTTATATCCTGGGCATATGCCAAAATCCTACAACCCACTTCGATACATGAACTCTCCATTTACACAAGGTGGGATTTGGCAACGATGGAGAGTCGAGAACCTTTTTATGACCGGCAAGCCCATTTCCGCCTAGTCGAACTTGACTACATCCACCCCTATCACATCGGGCCCTTATACAAACAATTCTAACATGTTTGAATCACAATTTCAACACAATACAAACTTTTTCAATTGGTTGTTGCATAAAATTCATCATAAAGTACCAAAATTTTCAGTTTTGTAAAATCGACATTTACGACTACGAGCAGAAATTTTCAACCTTCCAACTACTAAATTTCCAGCTTAAAATATACTAAAACTCCACACATATATTCTCAAGGTTGTAAAATATACTTTTAGTTGGTAAATTTTCAAATTTCCAACTTACAAGACCTGAAATTTTCAAACTATGACACGAAACGTTTTAGCGCACAACTTCTGAAATTTTCAGTTTTCGTAACCGAAATTTCAGCTTTTAAAATCCTGTAAATCCAACTTATTATACACTGAATTTACGGTTTATAAACAAGGTTTTTAGTTGGGAAAATTCAAATTTTCCAACCTTGCAAAAATCAAATTTTTTAGCTTCGAAAACAAGATTTTCAGCATGGGACAGTAATTCCAGCAGACTCACAACTCAAATTTTCAGCTTGGCAAACTTAAAATTTTAACTTCTATCACATAAATAAGACTCTAACAAGGTGTAAAACATGATAACATAGAATTCAAGTATCACTTTAGCGCAATTGCAACAATTTTCAGCATGATTATTCAAGAATTTTAACCTAACATGCTCATAGAAACATCATATGCACATATATAGCTAACATATCTTGTATTCCCTCAGACCCAAGATGGAAACCAACTTGTGGTTATCTCCTAGGTTCTAATAGGGGAGGTAAAATGCTAATAGTTTGATAAAAACCTAATTCAAGCTCATGCCATAGGCAAATTTCTACCTTGATATGTCTTTCTTTCCTTTGTAGTGTTTGAAGTAGTAAGAGTAGTAAGAAGGGTTAAAGGATGGTAGGGAAATTGAAAGAAAACAAGAAGAAATGGAGGGTGTGGTGGACGGATTTTCTAGTGTGTGTGTGTGGTGATTTTGTATTTTTTCCTAAGTAATATTACATATAAGCTGATAAGAAGAGATAGAATTAAAATAGTTTTAAATCCTTTTCCAATTATTACCCTAATTGTCCAAGTATAAGGTCTAAGTAGCTTAAGTGTAGCTCTACTTCAACAAGGGCCAACCATGTATTCATACATCTAGAAGGAGTATTACAAGTGTAGTCATACATTGTATCTTGCAAACTTGGAGGATAAGAATTAATATAAACCAAATGTTTAATATTTTATATAACTATGCTTCTCACAATCTCTCAAAACTGTTCACCCTCGCTTTTGTCTAGCAAAATTTTAAGTTAATTCTTGTAAATTGTATATTTATGCAAGAAATAATATCCAGGGGTAGAAAATATAATTTTCTCATTCTTTAGGGTTTTTCCAAAAAGTCATAAAAGTTATGAGAAAAATCTTCTAAGTCTAGGTATATACATAGATATAAAACCGTGTACATATATATGCAACCATGTATTTTCTTGAATTTTATGATTTGTATGGTGATTAACTAAGACAAGAATAAATCCTAAACTTGTACATATTGCAATTAAAACGAACATGTATAACAAAGTATTAACATTATGGAAACTCATACATAGGAATATGTAAATTGTACACATTTAGGTATATCCATATATATACATAATCGAAATGAGAATTCGGGCCCTTACAGAACTAGTACAAAAATGGAACTTTGTTGGGGAAAAATATAAATTTCGAATGTAGGAGTCTTTTTTTTTGGGGGGGGGGGGGGGTGTTGTTTCAACATTCTTTAATTAGATAACTAAGAGAGTGTTTGGCTAAGCTTATTTTAAAGAGCTTATAAGCTCGTATAGCTTATAAGATGTTTTTAGAGCTTATAAGCTTATACGTCTTATTTCAACAATAACTTGTCAAGGTGTTTGGATAAAATAAGATCTTGTAACTTATAAGTTGTGATTTTATTTGGTAAAAATGAGAGATTATATTTTATTTTAAATCCAATGATAATAAAAAATAATAATGTAAAATTATTTTATGTAAATAAATATTTTTTGGAGATAGTACGAATCTTACATTGAAAAAAAATAAAGATATTTATGTCATTTCATATTTTGATGTTAAATAACTTATAAGCTATTTCAAAAAAAAGTTGGGGGTACCTTACTTTTTTTTCTTTTTGGAGCTTATAAGCTCCTAATAGTTTATTTTTGGAGCTTATAAGCTCTTTTACTTAAAAAAATTACCAAACAAATTTTAAGAGCTTATAAGCTCTCGAATATCTTATAAGATATTTTGAAGAGCTTATAAGCTTAGCCAAACACTCTCTAAAACTGCTAGATTACTTTACAACCAAAGTAAACGCCTTCTCAATCACAAAACTGCCAACCTATGAATTATATGGGAAAATCAAAATTAGGCCTCCTAAAATTAGGTCAAATTACAAGTAGACTCCCTCAGGTATGGCATTACATATACCTCCCTTGAGGTTTGGGTCTGGCTAACATTCGAGAAAAATATAATAAAATAACTTTGTTATCCTTGTCAGAATGTTAATAAAAAATAAGAAAAAAAATCCCACAATTTAGGTTAAATATAAAATGATAAATTTGTCCATTTCCTTGATGGCAATTATCAATTTCAGTAAGAGTATTATTATCTATAAAAAAGTTTGAATTTATGAAAAAAGGGTAAAATTGAAATTCCACTATAATTTTTTGCTTACATAAGCAAATCACGGCGTATCAGTGACCGGAATGCGCAACCTATTAGTCAGATCCAATCATTAAGGGACGTGTGTGTAATTTTTCATACCTAAGGGGGCCTAGCTATAAGTTTCCCTAATTATATTGCAATAATAAAATTGCTAACTATGTCTAAATTCATTTACATAAAACTTTTATCTATTTTATATTCAAATATTTCAATAATAACTTATACATAATATTTTGTATTAACTGCTTTAGTCTCTCAAATTTAAATAATTGCTTTAAATAACTAGTTTAGTCTCTCAAAATTTTAAGCTGACATTTTTAATTTTTTTAAATTGCTCTCCCCCCCCCCACCCGGTTTTTTCCTTTTCTTTTACTTTTTCTATATTTGTTCTCTCTTCTTTCCCATGTCATATTATTAAATAATTTTAAATCTCTTATATAATTGTTTGTCAATCATAAAATTTTATCTTAGTTTGTTTTAATTTTTTTATTTAATGAATACTAAAAAGCTTCCACTCATATAAAAATATTAATAAACATTTATAATTTAATTCATTTGAAATTTTAATATATAGTTAAGTTATATTTATTTCTTATTTATTTTACACATGCTTCGAGTATACCTACCTTACTAGTTATTTTAATTTTTTAGTTAAATGATATAAAGTTTTAGAGTGAATACGCCTTTCATTTTTCGCTCAGGACTAACATGGTTCCAACTAAACCCATTCAAACGCGATTCATTTCGAATTCATATAATTTTGACCCGTTGTGGGCCCAAGTCATTCCAAACCCAAATCACATGAGTACAAATTAAAATCGATCTAACTAGGGCTGTCAATGGAGTGGATTTTAATCAAATTTGATTCGAATTTTAGCGTATTTGATCGATTAAAATATTCAATAAATCAGATTTGTAATAAATATTCATAATCCGAAATAAATGGATTGGATGTGAAATCAAATAGTCTGATCAATTCAAATCCGAATCTAAATTTTTATAATATATTTTTTTAAATTAATACATTATATATAATTGATGAGCCATGGATTTGATCACACGCCCGGCCACTGTACAGATACTGTCCCTCCTGCGTCCATTAAGACCTTCCGATCAGGACGAGGGGTTTTGACAAAACGCGTCTGTACCATGAAGAGGACGCCCTGCCCATTTAAGGACTCAAGCGCCTCGACTCACAAGCGATGTGGGACAATTTCCAGCCTCATCATAAGCCCCCCAGTCGAGGGGCTTGAGAACCTTTTCGGTCCCCACAAACGGCGCCATATGATGAGCCATGGATTTGATCACACGTCCGGCCACTGTACAGATACTGTCCCTCGTGCGCCCATTAAGACCTTCCGATCAGGACGGGGGGTTTTGACAAAACGCGTCTGTACCATGAAGAGGACGCCCTGCCCATTTAAGGACTCAAGCGCCTCGACTCACAAGCGATGTGGGACAATTTTCAGCCTCATCAATAATATAATAGTAGTAAAAATACTTCAATAGAATGTAACATGCGTGCTATTATAATTAATAATATACTGCTTATGGTTTTCCAAGGTATTTTTGTAACAAAACATTTAATAATTTTTATACATATTCTAAAATGTTTTTCGACTTTCTTTAATCTTATTTTTAACTATAAATTTTTCAATGTTATTTATTGAAATGGGATCAGATCGGATCCTTTTATCGAATCTTGGATCTATTTCAGATTCGGATCGCATTGATTTGCTCCATATTCAACCCATTGACACCCTAGATCTAACCCACCCATTTTAACTAAAGTGATCAATAAAAAAAAGATATTTCTTATGTAATAAATAAGATTTAATAAAGTAGAAGAATAATTTAGAACAACTATGAAAAATATACATTATCGTGCTAAAAAAAATATCTTGGTAAATAAATACTAATATATTTTTAATTATAACGGCATATATTATACATTGTATTTAAGCTTCTTTACTAATTGTATATACATAAAATAACTTAATAAAAGATACTATTAAAATTCAGATTTAGGTTTTTAACGGATCACATTGCTCGATTCCGTACTCTATCTATTTATTTTGAGTTACAAATATTTATAATCAGATCTTATGCATCAAAATTTGTAATTAATCAAATATGCTGAAATTTGGCCACTTGAATTGTAGCTCAATGGTAAGAGTTTGAACCTAACGTCATTAAAATTATGGATACGAACCATCTCGCCTATTCTCCTTTCCCCTTTGGGTGAGTGAGTGTGTGTGTAGCGTTTCGATTAACATTTATAAAATATTTTGAATTAATTATATATATATATATATATATATATATAATGAATAAGCTGAAATTTGAATTGGACTCGGACCTAATTTGGATTAATATCCGCTGCATTGATGGCCCTAGCCATCTAACAAAAAAAGAAAAGAAAAAGAAAAATGTTAGAGAGAGAGAGAGAGAAGGGAGAAATAAGTAGGAACGGTCAAAGAATGAGAGGGCATCTTCTAGAGAGAGAGAGAGAGAGAAAAGGGCGAAATAGTAAAAGAATAACAATTATAGAAAAGCATATATCTTTATATATGTTTGTGGGGGATACGAGTCGTTGCCTTGCAAGTTATGCAAACTTAGCTGGAAAAAAGGTGCCCAACCACAGTTCCTTACTTTTGTTCACATGCTCCGCACATTGTTGATAACGTGGTGACCCATTTAGTGGTTTACAAAAATATTCTACCCCACGCACCCACCACCCTTTATATAATTTAATTTCATTAATTTACAAATTCATTTAACGTGACTTTTCTTTTTCTCACACAGATGTCTGGTGTCTTAAAATTCCCATGTTAGAATCAATTGGTGCGGCGTAGAATTTTTTAAGAGACCTGACAAGACTCCCACACCTTGAAAGGTTAACGTCTTTAATCGTTTTTAAAGTGTAAATTTAGTGTTACTTTAATCTCCAAAATGTAGATCTATGCGTTTTAGTTTTTTCTTGTTATAAATTGTAATAATTTGTCCTTGGTTCAATTATCTAGCAAAGTTCTGATCACCTGAATGGATTTA
This sequence comes from Petrea volubilis, assembly GCA_026212405.1. Lineage (NCBI taxonomy): Eukaryota > Viridiplantae > Streptophyta > Magnoliopsida > Lamiales > Verbenaceae > Petrea > Petrea volubilis. The sequence goes on from CM047870.1 coordinate 21,894,097, forward strand.
TTTGAAAGTTAAATTTTTTTTATTTTAATTAGTTAATTTATTTTTTAAAAATTGCTCTGAACAAGAATCGACAAAATGCCATTCAAACAACTGTTCTTCATTAAACTTTGGTTGTAAAATTTAGGAAATGATTAAAGTGTTATTTATTTATAACATAATGAGTAAAAAATGATAGTTTATGCACATACCACCTTGTGTTATGTCTAATTGAAACGAAAAATATTTTAAAAATAAAAAATAACAAAAAAATTTTGAAATGTAAAGTCCATCAACAAAACCCTCTACCAATAGTGTTTTACACCTGCAAAATTACCCTTTTACCCTTATTAAAGCTAAATAAGTGTATTCATCTTTCTTTCCCATTATAAAATTTGCATATGATGCCCTTAATTATATAATATTAATAGGTATGCTGCTATGTTATAATTAAATCGTGTTGGATGTGGAGGAAATTTATAGAATCATCCATAATTAAAATTAAAATCAATTTGTTATTAAAATTTTTTAAGCAATAGTGAATGTGTATGAAAGCCATTGACTGAATCCAGATATACAACAAATCCGTGATCAAAAAAATCCTAACCAGCATAAAATAATGTACTAAAGTAACCAAACAAACACAAATATTCTAATAATAATAATGAAGACTTTGTGTGCAAAAGAAAAAATGGAAATGAATTTTGGGTGCAAAAACTTTGTCAAAGCCAAAAAGTCAAAGCCCCAGTGCCAGAAGGTTAGGGTTTTGGTTTAAAACACTTTCCACTTTAGTTTTGAAGAGAAAGGAGAATGTGAGAAAATATTAAGTTATTCTCCAAATTTTTAATAAGGGGTAAAATTGACGATTCCTATTGAAAATTTTAGAAAATGACACCATGGGAAGGTATGCTAAATTTAAATAACATGAGGATTTTGAAACTAATTTTTATATTACAAGGGTCTTCATTCTAATTAGGCTTAACCCATGGAGTTTTGTGCAATTAACTCAAAGAAATGATGATATAAACTTTTAGGACTAACGGCAGTTTAGCTTTCAGCTTTAGAGACCATTAATATCATTAATTACTTTTTTTTTTTTTTGGTATAATTTTGTCATACTTCGAGAAATTGAAGGTTTTGTTTTTTTTTCTCATACAAATGAAAAAAATAGTAATGATGTCTACTAACTTATATTTTAGGGAAATTCTTACCCGCACCAAGTTCGGTCACACCAAGACTAATCACGTGGTGAGTTTTTTAGACTTGTCATGTGACTGGTGTACAGTTTAGGGAGAGTGACCAATCACATAACAAGTATATTAACACTTGCTACATGATTGGTTGGGTGCGACCAAATCGGGGTTGGGCAAGAATTTTTCTATATTTTATTAAATGCTTCCACTTTAGGGTCAATAGCGATTACATTTTTAAGGGTTCTGTTCTTTTTGTAGAAATATTTTTCATTCGGAGTTATCATAAAAAATCAATAACTTTTACTGTATTTCATTTTTCTTTTGATCAATTAACCAAAACTTATGACACATATGTAAAGTACAATGAAAAAAAAATGAAGACTAATTTCAATTGAAGATACGCATTCAGAATTGAATACCTAAAGACGGCCACGAGAAATGAAATTGTGAAATGTAGGGGGTATTTGCAAAAACTTAAAAAAAAGCACTTTATTAGTTTTAGCTTCAAAAAAACTACTTTAAGTGTTTGGTTTTTCAATTTCTGCTTAAACTAAGTTAAAAAAAAAAAAGCGGAAGCTGAAAAGTTGGGAGAAAATTGCTTCAATCAGCTTAAAAGCGCTTCTTGATATTTTCGTAAATAAATTGAACTTTTTGAACTGTTACCTACCAACTTTTGACCTCTTTTCACTTTTATTTTCAAACATTTCACACTTTTATTATTAACTTCTGACTTATTATCATTTTTATTTTCAAATACTACCAACTTTTACTACTCAACTTTCTTTAATTTTTTCAACAACTTCAACTTCTCCAAAAGTAAAAGCAATTCCAGACACTCTCGTAATCAAATAGGATTACAATTAAATGTGATGCTTTGATTAATTAAAAAAGATATATGGTATTAAATATTTATATAACAATTTTATTATATTTGATATGACCTTAATTACGATTGATATACTTAATTATACCTCATGAAATGTTAAAATAATAATAAAAATAAGTTCGGTCATAACTAATAAAAAAATGAGTTTAATAGATTCATTTTAAAAATATTCCAAAATTTGAAATGTCCCTTGAATAGCTCCAACCTTTAGTAGCTCAACGGAAACGAGTGGGACTGCACGTACTCTGAATGCCATGAAGCATGGTAGTTCGGCAGTACCTTCCAATAATGTTATTTTATTTGTTTATATCAAATTGTATTTGATTTTCATGGTTGAATACCGAGGAATTAACTTTAACTTTAGTTACGCACGAATCGCGATTTTAAGTTAATTTAGTTATTCACCAGTGTTATTTTATTTATTTACCCCAAGGGTGTTTTACTTAGTAAAAGTAATAATAATTGCTCATGTTTAGCTTTAATGTTTATCAAATCAATTAATTTAGTATGCACCAATACATTGTATATCTATAATACTTAAAGTGTAAACATGAAATGATATGAGGAAGGAACTTATTTTGGTTTGGATTAAGTTATAAGAATGAGAATTTAGTTATTATTTTTTTCTTTTGAAAAACAAATTGGCATTATTTTAAATTTCTTAAATTTTTTCTAATAATAATAATAGTAATAATAATAATCTTCGTCATCATCTTTAAGAGTTTCTATATCTAACAATAAATCTTATAAATTCCCAACACCTGCCTAAGACGATAAATTTAGTAAATAGGTAAGTTCTATTTAGATTCTTCTAACATCCTGGTATCAGAAACTTTGCACAACTCAAATGTCTATGCTACTACATCTTAAACATATTTGATCTTTATCCTCCTCATTTTCCTAGTTGTTGTTGTTGTTGTTGTTATTATTATTATTATTAACAATCATAATGTTCTAATTTGATTGACCGAAGCTTCTTGCCTCGAGATTGTTACTGGTGATCCACCTATACAAAAGGGATGAACACATGCACGTGAAACTAATCGATTTTATCCCGACGTAAAGTCTTGGACGCTCAATTAGTGTTTAGGTTTTTGTAGTGGGAGATAGGAGATTAACAGTAATGCAACGGAAGGCTAAAATTGATTTACCTGCCAACTGAAGGGGGAGGGCCCATTTAAATGTAATGGCGATAACTTAACATGTTTGATAGGGGTTGGTTTATTGACTGACTTCCGAAGTACTTCAAAGCATGTTAGGGTGTGCTTTTTATCTTTTTGGACTATCTTTGGATGAGTTGGTCATACCTTGCATTTAATGAGGTTTAATTTTGTATTAAATGCCAAAGATATCATTCAATAGTGGGCATTAATGTCATCTGAGACTAATTCGACCTCTTCACCGTGTCAAACGGTGGTTGGTGGTTGCAGATATATTTGCTTGTCATGGGTCAGTAACGATCTCCTCATGGGTTGGTGGACCTTTGAGGGTTTTGTGCCTAAGGGATCTCTTGCTTTTTGCCCTTGAACGAGGCCTTGTCCAGTGGGGACCCTCAGGGTTCCGAAGTCTCGAATATATTTGCCACTTATAACTGGTCCCTTAGTTAGACCATATCGAGGGATTTGGTGGGAACCTCATCGAGATATTTCCTTGAACTAATGATCATCGAGGCTTTTACCTTGGACTTGGTTTGGAGAACACTTTATGAGCATTTCGGGTTGACGGTTGACTTCCTCGAAGATAAGCCCTTTGAGGGGGTCTTGACAATTTCGAGGGACTTCATTCTTTCGAGGACTTTTCATCGGTTATTCGTAATTTAAAATAATTTTGGAGATCTTTGGAGTGACATGTCATTCAATTACTCAAGGATTGATGATGTGTCTAGTTGGGTGTGAACTTGCCACATCAAATCAAAATGATGATTTAATGGTGAAATTGCCTATTTTTAATTTTAAATACTCAAATTTGATTTTCACTGACCACGTGTAATTTCATTGGACTAGATTTCATCATATTATAATGGAAGGAAAATTTTATGGTAATTAGATTCTTTTAATTCGAAGATGACATCAAATCTTTTAATATGACTTTTATATTTGTGAAAGAAAATATCTCCCCTTTTTTTGACCTTTTTTGGTAAATCACTTTAAATTGCTCAAAATAGAGGTCTCAAAATTACTTTTTAATTGCAGCTAATATTCAAATTTTAAACTAAAATTTAGAAATAATATTAGGAAAAATTACGTCTACACCCTTGACGTATGGTATACTTACAAATTAACCCATATTATTTTAAAAATTACAAACACCTATTTGAAGTTTAGTACTCTGTTATAAGCATTAATAAAGATATCCAAATATATCTTTTTTTTCTGATTTTTTTACAATTTAAGATATCCAAATATAACTTACAATTATATACTTCACTTTGATGAAGTGAAATTAGGTTAAATCAATATATACCTTAAGGGTTTGTAATTTTCAAAGTCACAAAAAATGATTTGTAATTACATCGTACATGAAGAGGTGCAGACCTAATTTGTCCTTATTATTATTAATTTAAAACTTCAGGACATTAAAAAAAAAAAAACAAAAGTAAAAACAAATAAATTACGAAACGTGTGCTGCTTAAACAAGTTAAATTAGAAGTCAGTTAAGATGGAGAAGCAAAGTCAAACATGACAGTTGCCAGACTTGAGATGACGTTACCCACAATCTTGGAATACACGGCAATCCGGATGGGTCCTACATCTCACATTGTCACCATTGCAAACATAGTCTGGAACAACACCTGCAAAGACAAAAAAAAAAAAAAAAAAAAAATAATAATAATCAAATAAACGAATCCCACTTTAAAGTTAATTAAATTAAATCAAGTGTAAAGAAAAAAAAAAGGAAATGTTGCAGGTCTTCTTTCTATTTCTATCTTTTGTTGCTTTTTTACGTGCACCTGGCAAAACTCTTGTGTGTTCTTGGGCAAGTATTTTTTGTGGTCTTTTTTGTTTTTTCTTCACATTACCTACAACCACATAATCCGATTCGGAAAAACCTTTGAAATTTCTTGTTTTCCCCGAAAAGCCCAGAAAAAACTTCCAAGGTTTCGCAAAAATATTGAATCTTTTGTCATAAGTTCAGGTCCTTGCTGTTTTCGTCACTTTGCTTGAAGCTGAGTAGAGATTTATCATTATCTTCATTTCTGTTCAAGTCTCTGAATTGGACGTTAAGGTACCGAAATTCTTGTTATTTATTTTCTTGTGGATTTGAATTTCTGGTTTTCCTTTATGCTGGTATTTTGTGGGATTTTTGAGGACTTTTTATGAGGTTTATTGGATTTGAGGTTTTAGATTCATTTCATTCTTAAGTTTTTTTTTCCACATATTTATTGGCTTGTTATACCTTCTGTAACAGGGCATTTTGAAGCTAATTATTATTAGACCTAAAGAATAAATTGGGCCGGGATAGTTTTGAAAGTTGGTTAGAATTGTTTGTTATTGAATTTTAAGTTTTTTGGAAGTTCTCAAAATCTTGGGATTTCAAAATGGGGAAGCACGGAGGAAAAAGCAAGAAATCTCAGGGTGGAAAGGATAAATCAGGTGAATCAAATTTGAGGCAAACTAAGGCCATTGAAAGTTCTTATGATAAAGACACGGCCGTATTCATTTTAATGTCTCAAGAATTGAAGGATGAAGGGAATAGGTTATTTCAGAAGAGGGACTATGAAGGTGCCATGTTAAAGTATGAGAAAGCCATAAAATTGCTTCCAAGGAACCACATAGATGTATCGTATCTTAGGAGCAATATGGCTGCATGCTATATGCAGTTGGGGATTAGTGAATATCCGAGGGCAATCCACGAGTGCAATTTGGCTCTTGAAGTCACACCGAAATACAGTAAAGCACTCTTGAAGAGAGCTAGGTGTTATGAAGCATTGAATAGGCTCGATTTGGCACTTAGAGATGTTGGGACAGTATTGAAGATGGAACCGAACAATCTGATGGCAATTGAAGTTGAAGAAAGGGTGAAAAAGACAATCAAGACAAAAGGGTCGAGAGATAATGAAAATATTCCCGCAGATCTGGTCCCGTTGATACCCGAGTATTTTGAGCCACCTCCAGATAAGGCCCCCAAAGAGAAGGCGCATAAAAAGAAAAGCAATAAACAAGAAGAGAAGAAGGCTGATGAAAGTAAGGATGAGAAGGGGAGAGATGAGAAGGAAATGAAGAGAAATGATGAAGAAAGGGAAGTTGATGTTGTGGTGAGAGAGGAAGTGAAGATAAATGATGAGGAGAGGAAAGTTGATGTTGATTTTGATGTTGATGTTGTGAGGAGAGAGGAAATGAAGAGAAATGATGAAGAAAGGAAAGTTGATGTTGATGTTGTGACGAGAGAGAGTGATGATCAAATTGAGGAAAAGAAAACCCAAGATAAATTGGTGGTTGAGGAAGAAATAACTATTAATGGCATAGATGAAGAACCTAGAAGAATGGTGAAGTTAGTATTTGGAGAAGATATAAGATGGGCTAAGATCCCTGTAAATTGCAACATTTTGAAACTTAGGGAAATTATATCTGATCGGTTTCCCGTATCTAAGTGTATTCTTGTTAAGTATAAGGATGAAGAAGGTGATTTAGTTACAATCACCAATACAGAAGAACTGAGGTTGGCTGAAGCATCTACAGAAAATGGGACTGTAAAGCTGTATATAGTTGAAGTTAACCCAAGGCAAGATCCTTTTTTCCTTGAAAAAAAAAATATTGTTGAGAATGGGCATGTGGGAAAGAAAAACGAGTCGGCTTGCATAAGTGATTGGATAGTTCAGTTTGCTCAACTATTCAAGAATTATGTTGGATTTGATATTGACTCTTATCTTGATATGCATGAGATTGGCATGAAGCTTTCTTCAGATGCTATGGAAGAGATGGTCACTAATGAAGAGGCTCAAGAGCTTTTTAGCAAAGCTGCTGATAAATTTCAAGAAATGGCAGCTTTGGCTTTGTTCAACTGGGGTAATGTTCACATGTCCATGGCAAGAAAAAGGGTATATTTTACAGAAGACTCTTCTAGAGAGTCTGTGGTTACACAGGTCAAGTCTGCATGCGATTGGGCACAAATGGAGTATATGAAAGCAGGAAAGAGATACGAAGAGGCTTTAAAGATTAAACCGAATTGTTATGAAGCTGTTGTGGCTCTTGGGCAGCAACAGTTTGAGCTGGCAAAGCTCTCTTGGTATTATACAGTTGGCAATAATGTTGATCTTGAATCATGGGATTCAACAGAAGTCGTTCGTCTTTACAATAAAGCTGAGGAGAACATGGAAAAGGGTATGCAGATGTGGGAGGAGTCAGAGGAAAAACGAGTGAACGAGCTATCCCAGAAAAATAAAATGGAAAATCTGTTGAATAAAATGAAAATGGATAGCTTCTTGAAAACTGTATCAGCAGATGAAGCTGCAGAACAGGCTGCAAATATACGGTCTCAGATACATGTGTTGTGGGGCACGATGCTGTACGAAAGATCTATTATGGAATTCAAACTTGGGCTTCCCGTGTGGCAAGAGTGTCTTGAGGTTGCTGTTGAGAAATTTGTACTTGCTGGTGCTTCTCCGACCGATATTGCTGTTATGATAAAAAATCATTGTTCAAATGAGACAGCATTAGAAGGTGATGTATAGATACAGTTTCTTGAATATGTTTGTAGATTTTCCTTACACCAACCCGCAACCCTGCACAACTATGCACAAGTACACAAACTTCCCCTCTTAGTTTTAAAATTACAAATACCTCCCTTTTGATCACTGAAATATAATCAAAGTTGTGATAGTTTATTAATAAACTTGTATAACATCATCCAAGCATGCGAGATCCAAAAGAAGGGGATAATTGTAAGGTTGGAATAGGTCTTAAGTGAGGTGTCTGTGAATTTGAAACTAAGTAGGGGATGTTTGTGTTACTGTATATAGTTATCGGGGAGGATGCTGTAATTATTACTGAAAATATGTCAGCTGAATAAAGTGTTAAACATTTCCGACTACTTAATGTGCTTTCAGGTTTAGGATTCAATATTGATGAAATAGTACAAGCATGGAATGAGATGTATGAAGCAAAAAAGTGGCAGAACAGCATTTCGTCATTCAGATTACAGCCACTACTTAGAAGACGAGTTTCGAAAATTTATTATGCCCTTGAACATGCGTAGATGCTCCTTTTGATGTACGATAAAGGAGATACTCAGCTGAGTGTTCTGGCTGGCAAGTCTTTGTGCTTTTCGAGTTTTTTTTGGTAAGTAAGAGCTTGGTAACAATCTTGACCTGTATATTTTTACTGCAATATGCTTTCTAGTTTTCATCTAAATCTAAGATTAGAAGAAATTTTCAATGACATTATGTTATAGAACCTTTTTTAAGAAGTATAATAAAATATGGATGGGATTGTGGACCCTTCGGCCATTTAGTTGAATGAAACAAGAGTATTGTAGTGCAAGAACATCATAATGTCATCACTAAATAACAGGGGAATATAGACTTTATCGTATTTAAACAACTATAGGAATAAGATATTTCAAACATTCAAGGAAATGCTTCCTGCTGTGCATCAATTATTATCACCTGGTTTAAGGTGAGTAATGTGTACCACATAAAGAAGTTTGAACTAAGGATATACAGTAGAATAGTGTAAAGAGAAAATCATGAAATATACATAGGGAGACTAACTGAATAACGAACATTAAGCATATTTATGATTTTACTTTTGTACTAATATTTTTTAATAATTAACTAAACGATTTTTGATATTTTATTCATAAAATGGTTAAGTTGGCTAGACCTGTAGTATACATTTTGAAGGCCATGTCTTCACATTTTATCCATAATATCAATGTCTTTTTTCTGAGCTATATATATATATATATATGTATGTATATTGTTTGATCCTTTACAACTTGCTTTTATATTTGTTAAGGTTATACTCATTTTGTTTATGAGCACATATTGATGAGAATGCATAAAATTCTGATTTTCAACCCAAGTTCTCCTAACTTAGACTCCCGCGTGTTCTTACATCTGGAGACATCTCCCTACTTTGTCCGTGTTACCTTATTTGTCCTAACTCGTATAAGAGTTTTCCTCAATTGATTTTCTGTTGGGTGTGGGTGTGTGTGTGTGTGTTTCTTTTTACTGACATGCTATGTTTGAAAATTTTCTTCTCCCCCTTGTTCCTCGTAGTAGTTTATTTTTTTATTGTTTTTTTTTTTCAAAATCTGCACGATATCTTTTTGTAACATCTAGTATATTCTCGTCTCAAGCTTAAGTATACTCGTGCTAGTCCTTAACTGCCAGAACTAAGATGATTTATCTACATGCAGGTTTCTGTGTTGTATCAACTTGTGCTTCATCGACTCCTTTACATTGTAAAAACTAGCGAGGTTAGCTGCGATGGTGTGGCGGACTCGTTATGTAATTATAGCAGGAAAAACAAACCACCTGCTAATAGATTTACAGTTTTGGGGAACACGGGATTGGCAGAAAATCGTTTTTTCCGTTTCTGCCTCATGCTTGTCACCTCCCCGGAGTAGTTATTTTTCGAAGGAAATTAAAAGGTTTAGCGTTTGTTTATGGTTTCTTCATAGTCTTTGGTTGTATGTTCCCTTTTCTTTTTTTTGTCCCTTGTTTTAGGATCTTTAGTGCACAGTGTTTTCTCTGTGAGCTCACTAACTTTTTACCTGTAATTTGGTTTTGAGGTCAGTTCATGTTTTTCAATGTCTGGACAGATTTCTAGTCATTTCTAATAGAGAAATTAGTTGTAATTGACATGTAAGAAAAGAGTGTGGTTTATTCAATGTGCTACGGTAACATACTGGACCTTGCAAGACAAACTTTTTAAATAGGCACTACAAAGATTATAAAGTGCTCATTTCATCCCATAATAGATGTTTTTCAGAAATATATATTTTTTATCTCGTAATATATGTTTTTATCATATTTTAAGAGTGAATTTATTAGTTTTTTTTCCCCAATATGCTCTTAAATTAATAAATTTTAACTAATGTCTTTTGTAAATTTCTAAATAATCTTCTAACAATTTATTAATCATGGGGATATTTTAGTCAAATTAATCTATAATTAATGCTATCAATCTATTTTCTATTTTTTTTCTTTTTATTGCCTTAATCCTTGTGCAATAATCTTAAATAACAATTAGGGAATTGTTATTAACACTTCAAAATTGTTATTAACACTTCCTTTCACTTTATAATTTTTATCAATTGATTAATATACCCTCTTAATTTTTAAATATTAATTTAAATTAATTTATTGGACAAAAAGCCCTAATAGTCTGCTATTCATATTCATGCATTTAAAATACTATTCTTTACCATTTTCTCTTCAGCATTGATGACGACAACTTCAAAATTATTGTTCAACTTCTTATTTTGATGGTGACTTGACAAAATTTTTGTTTAATATTGTTGTCTTTTGTGCAATATTTTGCCCATGTTTTACATTATATTTTTCTGCTTTTTCTATCATATTAATTTTAGTTGCTTGAAAATGTAGGCGGCTAATATTTTAGAAGATTTAACAATAATTTTTGAATTGGAGGAGATAGTAAAGCTTGTGAATGCCAAGAGTACTGAGAAAATTTAAGATATCTACTATTCTTACAAGCAATTTAACAATGATGAATGTATTTATTTCTTTTTCATACTTTTTATATTATTTTATTAAGTTTTTTTTGTCACACTTTAATTTCAGCATACATACATTTATGTAATATAATTTTTCCCTTTATGTGCAAATTGTTCTACTAATGTTGATATATATATATATATATATATATATATATATATGCGTGTGTGTGTGTTAGAGTAGTGCCCGACAAGCCAATGAGATTAGCGATGCTATTAAATACTTTTTGTAACAAACAATCTTCTCAATTAATAATAGAAATGAAAGTTTATACTTTTTTGGGCACCTTCATTATAATATGTAAGTTATACACATATGCTTGAAGCTCCTAGATCATATAATGCTATAGGACTTGGCCTCGCATAGAGATGGAGGTCTAGAAACAAGTTTCTAAGGTGTGATCTAAATCACTCCAAGTCGAAGAGTCTAACAAATATCAAGGGTGTCAACATGACTCGGATTAAGACTTGTACTTATGACATATATCAAATGGGAGGATGTCTTGTTTGATAGACATTGAATGTAAAGATATTCATATGCATAATTAGGTACTCATTAGAGAATGAGTTCATTGAGGATTCCACTGAGAAACACCTAAATGGGAGCAGTAGTTGCATATAGAATTAGGAATTGTTTCTTAGCTTATGGTGTGCATTAAGTAGTCATTAGATTTGAAGCTCCATAGTAATCTTGTACATGTGTATTTATGCTTTGATATAGGCACCGATGCCGTGGCGGGTCTTATAGTGCCTATGTTGGGTATAAATTTTCTATGTATGAAGGTTAGTGAGAATCGATAAATAATCCATTTGCTCATCTTGTAGAGTGAGTGAATCTTTCTTGTGTTCTATTTTAACTAGTCTTCGGAAATCCGTGGCCACGATAGAGACAATGATTAGAATGAGTTTTCTAGATCAATTGTCGAAAGACTAATTGTAAATAAAAACTATAGCATTGAGGTCAAAAGGATTTTTTTGATAAATCCCATATCCTAAACCTCAATCGGGAGATTAGATAATGGAAGGAATGTATTTGCACAGAAATCATAAACAGATAGATTCACGCATTACACTTCACCTATTGACTAGGTGTCGTGGGCTTGTTGTTGAACATCGACCACCATAGATGGGTACTATGAATTAAAATGGGTTCTAATTCATAAGTAATTAATTAAATGAATTTAATTAATCGATTGATGAATTTATCATCTAAAACATTGTAATGACTTGCGAGCCCATTTCTAATCGATTGGTGAACCTAAGGGGGTTACACACAAATGAATGGATAAACTCCTAAACGTATATGAAACATTTAATATGATTAAATCAAAGTTTTGATTTAATCAGTTGAGAAGGAATATATATTTGATTGATTTAATTGATGGATTTGATTGAATCAATAAGTTGATTTAATTAAATTGAATTAAAGAGTTAATTTAATTGCGCTTGATGATCCAATCCATTAATTAATTAGATATTAATTAAATCAATAGGATTATTAAATTAATTTTTAGGCTCAATTAAATAGTTAATTTAATTGAATAAAATTAAAGTGTTAATTTAATTTGGCCTCAAGGCCCAAGCTCATTAAATGATTTGGTGGATTAATTCAATTTAGTGAAATTGATGGAGAAATCAATTAATTAAGAATTAATTGATTAAGTCAATTAAATAGAGATTTAGCTGGTTTATGATTAACATGAGAATAGCGATTCTTACCATTATCAAATTAGAAATTAAGTAGGGATCTATTTTCAAAGAATTTGAAATAGATTACAAGTATCTTGACATATATAACATATACATGCTATATATATATATCTACATGTGTGGATATATGATATATGTACATAATTATATATATATATATATATATATATGGATAAATATATGAAAATTTTTTGAGACGATAAGAGAGAGGTGGACGTGAGATGATGAAATACATGTTCAAGGCACAAAAGGAAAAACAGAATTTGAGATTACAACTCATAAAGGAATCTCCAATGCTACATCCCTTTTTTAGGCCGAGAATAGTACATAGAGTGAGATAATGTATCTCAAGTCTTCTTGTGGTGTAATATGTGTGTTGAAACTAGTTTGACAAATTTTCAATATACCATAACAGACCACTATGTACAAGTTGATCTAGGGTTTTCTTCTAATCTCAATGTTCGGCCTCCTCGTCTTGTCACATATAGTGTTTTCGGTTCTTGGTCAATTAATGATCATGAAATTAAAAATACTTAGAAATAAATCCACCCTTCTCGATTTATTTCTAAAGGGGTTTAGGAATTATTCTAAGAATTAGAATAAATATAATTTCATGTATGCTATCATGGTGTTCGATTCGATTTCTATATAGAATCGAGAACTCGAGGAGATCTGTTTGTGTGGACTATCTTTAGAGGGAGAATGCTTGGGCTCTTGTACGCATGGATATGTTTGGGTTCATGGATTCGATCAAGTCGGAACTCAAAGGATGATTCGTATTTAAATACGACAATTTTGTACATCAAACGGAAGGCTCATAGGTAAATTTCGTTTGAACTTTGTTAAACGTGTTTGTTGTTTGCATAAGATCCACATCACAATAGCAATAGGATGCATTTTTACATAATCATTATGTGATAAATTTTTAATATTTTTACTGCGTTAGCATCCCGGGGCCTATACGAATCTAACAATATGAATAATACATGGAGCAAACAAGTTGGTGCAAATTGTGAATGGAAGATCAAGCTTTAAAGATTGTAGTTACAAAACTCATCTTTCTTTTCTTCTTCTGCTTATTATTATTATTATGATTATTATTATTATTATTATTTAGCAATCGACTTCTTGTTTATTTCAAGTTAGAAAATGTTGAGGAAAAATAGAATTAGTGTGGATGTACAATATGTTTCTTTTTATCTAATATTTTGTATATTTGAATATCATTAAGACTATACAATATCTTTTTCTTTCTTGGGTCTTCCCTTCTTGAGTTTGGACATTTGGAATAGAATTCCTTGCTTTTGGGCAATTTCTAAGCATATATTGATTACTAAAGTATATATACAAAGGATCACATAAAACCACATATGTCTTAGATATACCTTACAAAAGTCTTACAAACTGGCATATTCAAGGGTCACATTTAAGGCATATGTATACCCATAATGGTCTAAACAAAAAGAAAAGACTAGACGTTGCCAACACCTAGTTGTTTGCTTGTGTATGTACACAAAACATTCTATGGTACTAGTTATCCCACATAATGCTTATTAATTTATTGAGCACTTTTATAGTGCTTCGACATAATCCTTGGCCTCTGGACCATAACTATAATGAATCACTTGTTGGTCGATCACCCCAACAATGGTCCACCATAATTTTAGTACCAAAGACATCACTAAGCCTCAACATTTCAAGCCTAGTGAACATAAATATCCTAGTTCGAGGATCCTATCCCAATATAGCCCAGGAAATTAGCCTAAACTCTGATACCACCTGTGGCACCCCTCTCGATAGGGCCTCCTTACATAATTGCATGGGGTCCATTGAGGATTGTATTGAGTACCAATCTTGTAATCGATACCTAATATGAACGTCCTAATTGATATGACTTAGTAGTTACTTATAGTACAGTGGAAGCGAAATAGAAATACAAACGTAAGCAATATATAGAACTTTATCAGTTCGAAGGGTAACAATGCAAAATAACCAAATTCATCATTTCATCCAAGATCTATTAAACATGCTAAAAGAACTAAGCTTTGGTATCCTGGATTGCTCTTATTGCTTTATCTGAGTTCTTGTCATCCTATCTATCTTGAAGTTGAGACAGTGTACAGAAAGAAGATAGGGTGGTAAGTCCAAGTGACTTAGTGGGGCGTAATATATAGTGATATAAATGTCAATGAAAAGATTCAGAAAACTATTTAAAATAGTAAATCATGATGAAGTGCGCCGCAATGTGAAACTTGTATTCTGTAATGCAATATGGTAAATGATCAATACTAGTACTAAGCCATGAACAGTGTTTCCAACCTTATGATAACCAAAACAATAAAATATCACAAAACTCTTATGCGCCCCAATGTCAAGGAGCGACTTCGTCTACGGTAAATGGTAAGTATACTAGTGGCCGTACAATACACCGATTCAATCCCACTACAGCTAACCTCCAATTGTATGTAGTAATTAGATCTTGTTGCATGGTATCATATAAAAAGAACTCCACCATAGGTCCGTTCCGCCAGATATATCCCTCTTATATGTATCGGGCCCTGACTCCCCAAGGACATCCCCAAGGGTGTCAATCGTTCAATAAATAGTACGGTGTAACTCACAATTTTTAAAGATGCAATAGCTTGGTTCCAAAACTAGGGATACATAAATTAGGATCAATATAAGTAACATATATAGTTTTAAGTAGCCTAAAATGCAAATATATCTATCTGGATAACAAATAACCATAATCAAGTGAGGTGAGTCATACGATAGTATGTACTACATATAGTTCAATGCCCCAAAAATGAATCGATGAAACTCTCACATTAGTGGTTTAGGATTCACTAAGATTAGGGGTTGAATTGGCTATGCCAACTCGGTGACCACCTAAAATTCGAATTAGTAGCTAAGATTAGAATACCAAGCCGTATGACTAGTAGGCATCCTTAAAGGATAAATATATAACCAACTTAAATCTCTTGAGGTTGCATACATACTTATAACCTTATAATTTGGTGATAAATGAACTAATTGTTCTTAGTAACTACTTTAAGGAGAATATTATGCATAAATACACAAGGAAACCATATTCACACATATATGCACATTCATAGTTTTCTAAAATAACTTTAATTACATATATGTATATAGTTCAAAAGAATAATCTTAGTCTTTCAATTATGTAAGTATATACATAGGTATATATAGATAATCTTCAAATTACTATATGCAAACATGTATAGGAAAGATATGTATATATGTATTTCCAGAAGATAACCTAAGCATATATATATATATATACATGAATTAACTACTTAAAGAGGAAAGGACTTGAATATAAAACACATAAAGAAGTCTAGGGTTAAGACATACCTTCTAATTGTGTGTGTAACCTCTAGGGTTTCCTTTATATATGTATAAGTGTGTGTACTGTGTGTATTTTGTGTGTGTTGTAGTTTTAAAATGTGGGGGATGCCCCCTATTTATAGGAGTTTGTTCAAGAAATAGCTATTATTTAGTTAGTTAATTTGTAGTCATTTTCAAGACTAATGTTGTGGCAAGTTATTATCCTATTTAAGTGTACCAATCAAGTGTAGATAAGGATTTAAGTGTTAAGAATGTTATCTCTTGCATATCTAATTGTGTTTATGTGGCTAAATCATGTCCATTGATTTCTATTTAGGACTTATGACAAGATTATAGCCCTTGGATGGAGATGGAGACTTGTTGTTACATCATGATTGTTATGATGAAATTATTCTTGTAAGGGCGCAAGCGTGCTTTCTTCTTCAAATAGTATACACAAGTATCCTAGCTTTTGTAATGATGAAAACAAGTGTCCCTACAAGTGTCACATATTTTTCAAAGATTATCTTATCTTGAAATAATAGGTGCGAGTGTCTTATGATATATCTTGAAAACGAAAATAACAAATCTCCTACAACTTATAAGAATAACAAGTGTCCCTTATCATATCTTGCAAATGAAAATGACATATGACCTATATCTTATCTAGCATATAATTTGAACAAGCGTCCTAACACAAAACAAATAAAACATATCACTATTATAATAATAATAATTATTGTTCTTACAATTTTCAGTTTTATGTATATATATTTATTTTCGGTTACTATATATATCACTACTAGAAATACTAGAATTTGCGATGACTACCCAGAGAAATTTTGTGGCGGCCATTCTCAAATTTATTTTTCCATGTTTTGCGATGGCTCTGGCCATCACAAATGCCATCGCAAATATTGTCCCGCAAAGTGATTTGTTATAGCTTTATTTTGTGACGGCCTTCTCTAAGCCGTCACTAGTTGAAAAATAGTATTAAAAAATTATATACTAACAATGTTTGCTGTGGACCATTGTCGAACTCAGGACCTAATATTTGAAATTGACTTATGAAGCCGCCCTGCCAAGTTATGTTTTTTATTTGTTTTGTTTATATAACCTTTTTGCTGTAATGTTACTAGTCTAGGTTCCCGCGCCCAAGGAATTAATTTGTTCCTGTCGATATTGGCCATCAGAAAAAAAAAAATTTTGGCGGCTTCCCTATTTTCCCTCACTTGGCGAATATTAGGGTTTCGGTGGCCACCGACCAGCATCATTTTAGGGTTACGATGAAGATTCTTTCTGGCATTGCAAATTCTTTCAAGCTAATCAGGGAATCGCAACAAGGTGGGAAGAGGTTCACTCAAGCTAATTCTTTCAAGCTAATCAAGGAATCGCAACAAGGTGCGAATTCTTTCAAGCTAATCAGAGCATCTGCGTATTCTAAAAGATTCTCGAGTTCTTGATAACTGAGTGTTTGTGTTATTGTTTTCTGGCTACAACTTGATTACAAGGCTTTCTGGTTTTTGTTCAATGAGATTTGGTTACAGACATAGGTATATGGCTTTTCAATTAACTTGACTCATTGTTCTTTCAGAAATCCTGCTTTTAGGTTCTTTAGATACACATATACTCAAGTTGTGCGTAAATTATCTGGTATTTTCTCTGATATTTGGCTGCTTATTATTTTATTTGAATTATGCTTTGTCAACTTCAAGGACTAGTGCTCTATGAGGACAGCTGAGGCCATGATTAAGATTCTTACATTAATTAACCATTAATGATTTCTTTAACCATGATTAATCTTCTATCTTTTTCTTATTTAAAGGTTTGTGTATTGCATCACGGGTTTTGTTAATTATTGCATGTTCTATGGGGTATCAATACACAGTTTAGTGAAGTTATTCAAGATTGATGCAACACTCCATGTAATAACACTTTATATTATAGGTGTAAAAGGATTATTTTTGTTCTTTTCTCCTTCCTAGTTGTTTTTTCTTACTTTCTTTCCTCACATATTGTCATGACTATTTGAATGGGTCTTTCTTGAGCTTGTGGTTTGAAAATCAATCTGCTAATGAACTAATGTTGGTTAGTTGTATTTTGGTTACATATATGTTATGTAGAATAATTTTGAAAATACGTGGAGGCAAAGGCTGACTTAAGTAAAAGGCAGTGGGCATAGGCTGGATAAATTCGAGGTTACAACTTGTTATAACATATTTTTTGCTTCATTATATTACTAATGATTTGGAGTTCAGTGATAATAAAATTATATTGTTTAGGTGTGGAAAGAGGTACTAGGTACAAAAAGAGGACGCGTATGCGGGCTTGCGGGAGTAGCTCTACTTGTGGCTAACTCAAGAGCATGTACATCTACTAAGTAGGGGAAGAGATCTTATTGTGAGGATCCTGATAAAAAAAGAATGCAGATGGAGACAGAGCAACAAAAGAAGAAAATAGCCAACTTAAGGAATCTTTAAAAGAATTGGCCACAGAGTTCAAGGCTTAGCGGGAGTCCTAGACACAACATCCACCGCCACCATATCCCTACGTTCCAGTAGGTGGCACTAGTTAGTGGCCTCCATATCCCTACGCTCCAGTAGGTGGCACTAGTCAGCAGCCTCCATATCCTTATGCGCCGTCAGGATATCCATACATGCTGCCTCCATTCGCTCCCCCTCCATGTACGGAAGTGTAACACCCCGAAACCTCTAGCTAATCATGCAACATCTATTATATAACCATTTCTCCAAAATATGCTAGCATAAAACGTAATGAAACCAAACATACGTACTAATATTCCAAAAGAGAGGTTTACAAAATTCGTTTATTATATGTACACAAGCTTAACTTTCAAGTTTCTAGCACAACACATATACATAACTAACTAAACGCCTCGAAGCATCCTCCTACATCTTCCTCGTACCTAATCCTCCGGTGTCTCAAATCTGGCTAAAAACATAATAAACAAAACAATGTCAACATATACATATGTTGAGTAGAAATTTGCATAGACATGAGGTGTTCGTGTGAAATTGCATATTGCCATAAAAGCACATAAAACCACACATATCCATAGAAATTTCAGTTCTTGATAAAATCACATAAATTCTAGCTCTGATAGAACATTACATTCCAACATATTGTTACCGTTTTCCACCTCGAAGGGCGGCTACTTTATCTTGCCATGCCGTAAATCAATTTTCAACTGAAACTCTCATCCCAACCTAAACACACCGGTGGTTATATCCTAGATATATGTCGAAATCCTACGACCCACAACCAATACATGGAACTCTCCGTCCATGCAAGATGGGAATAGGACATGGATAGCGAGAACTGTTTTAAGACTGGCAAGTCCATTGCCGCCCGGCAGAACTGTAGCCCCATCCACAACAAAAATATATAGGGCCCGTATACACATAATTCCAACACATACGAATCACAATTTCATCACAATACTAACGATTTTCAACTCAAATTCAGCAAGAAGTACCAAACTTTCTAGTTTTGCGAAATCAACATTTACAACTTCCAACTGAAATTTCTAGCCTTCAAACTACTAAAATTCCAACTTAAAACCTACTGGAAATCCACACGTATATTCCCAAGGTTGTAAAATAAACTTTTAGTTTATAAAATTTTGAATTTCCAGCTTACGAGACTTGAAATTTTCAGACTACGACGCGAAACGTTTTAGCGCACAACTTCTGAAAATTTTAGCTTTCTAACCCAAATTTCCAGCTTTGAAAAACCTGTAAATTCAGCTTATTTTACACTGAATTTACAGTTTTAAAACCAGGTTTTCAGTTGGAAATTTTTGGATTTTTCAGCCTTTCACAAATTGAATTTTTCAGCTTTGAAACAACATTTTCTGCATGAATAGTAGTTTCTAGCATATGCACAAATTGAAATTTCAGCTTGGAAAACTTAAAATTCTAGTTTCTAACACATATATAAGACTCTAACAAGGTATAAAACATGATAACATAGCATAATTGCAACAATTTCAGTATGCTTATTCAAGAACTTAACCAAACATGGTCATAGAAACATCATAAACATCATATATACATATATAACCAACACATCTTGAAATTCCTTAGACCCAAGATGGAGACCAACTTGTGGTGACCTCCTAGGTCTTACAGGGGAGATAACATGTTAATAGATTGATAAAAACCTAACCCTAGCTCATGCCATAGACAAATTTCTACCTTGATGTCTTTTTTACCTTGTAGGGGTTTGAAGAAACTAAGTGTTCAAAGTTGGGAGATTGTTTGAAGGGTTGAAGGAGTGTAGGGAAAAGTGAAAGAAAACAAGTAGAAATGAAGAGATAGTGACCAGTTCTTAGTGTGTGTGTGTGTGGCTGGTGATTTTTGTGTTTTTTGCTAAGTAATATTACATAGAAGATAGAATTAAAATAGTATTAAGTCATTCTTCCAATTAATACCCTAATTAGCCAAGTATATAGTCTAACATAGCTTAAGTGTAACTCTACATTAACAAGAGCCAAGTATGAATTCTTGCATTTAGAAGGTATTTTACAAGTGTATTAATACATTGTATCTAGCAACTTAGAGGATAAGACTCAATATACACCAAGTATTTAACTTTTTCTATTTTTTTTCTCTACAAAACTGTCCACCCTCTATTCTTCAGTAAAAATGTAAATTTTTTTTTTCTGGTTTTATATATAATAATTCATATTAGGGAAGAAAATAATATCTAGGAGTAAAAAATACAATTTATCTATGCTTTAGGGGTTTTTTTCCAAAAGTTATAAAAGTTATAAGAAAATCTACTAAGTCTAAGTATATATACATATATAAACCATGTATATATATATATATATATATATATCTGTGTATCCATGTATTTTCTTGAATTTTATGGTTTTGTATGGTGATTAACTAAAACAAGAATGAATCTTAAACTTGTACATGTTGCACTTAAAACGAACATGTAGCACAATGTTTGAAAATAATGAAAACTTATACATAGAAACATGTAAATTATACACATTTAGTATATATATATATAATCGAAAGGAGAATTCGGGTCCTTACAGGATGTATCATCAACAAAAAGTTGCTAATGATGTTGAAGGTGGTGATCAAAATGTAGTTAATGACTGTTGATTATGTTCATATTATGTTTTAGAATTATATTGTAGAATACTTGCAAGCTTTTTGAAAATGTTTTGAACTACTTTAGGTTATGTTTATATTTTGCAAATGTTGATGATATATAACTGATTTCATGTTAATTTTGGTTGGTTTGGATGCATTTTTTATATTTGCGACGGCCATTCCGTCGCAAAATAGTTAAATATGCAAATTTTTGTGATGGCTATCACGTCGCAAAATATATAATTTGCGACTGCAAAAATCCATCACAAAATGAGATCAACGTGGACAAGTACGTATGGGGGCTGCCGTCGCAATTTTTCCGTCACAAACTTTTGGCCGTCGCAGGGCTGTCGCAATTATTTGCTACACCAATTTTTGCGATGGGCCCTTACGGTCGCAAATACCAGTTTTGCAACCGGAAATGCATATTTTCCGTTGCAAATGTCCGTCGCAATTTGAGTTTTTTTCTAGTAGTGATACACTATATATTTATTTCACATATTTGGGCGCCTTTTATTTTTTTATTTTTACCTTATTAGTATCTTCAAATTGAGTGAAGATTCGACAATCTTCTGGTAGACTTCGTATTCCAGTCTTGAGTGAGTGATGTTAGTCTAATGTGGGATTAATTGTAATGGAATTATAATTATCGAGAAAATAATAATGGAATTAATTATAGAAATTTTCTTTTTGCGGCTTGAATGAAGATGCAGAGCATGATGGAAAATCTAGTGTGGAGTTTGTCTAATGTGGGATTCTCCCTAAAGTATTTCCTTTTTTCAAATTGTTATTAGGATTCCATAGGAGGGGGAATGAATAAATTAACCATAGTTAATTGAATAATATTGTTTGGCCATTTTTTTAATGAAAATTACTATTTCTATTGACTCAAAATAAGTTTTCCTATATATATTTGTATTGTTTTGTATATTAAAAACAATATAGACGGTTGGATGTCGGGTTTGAATGAATCTAAATCCTTGATTTAAAATTTAAATAAATATTTGATTTGTTCACTATCAAATTAGATCCAGATTATTATTATTAATTTTTTTATTAGAACAATGGCGAAAAGTGTCCAAATTTGGGATATTTTGGTGTTAAAATGTGATTAACCATAAAGTGTAGGACTAAATATGTCAAGTGGCCTGTCCTGTGTGACCAAAATTGTAAATTCTCCCCTCTTTGTTTTTTATTTGTAATAAAGCTTGACCATGACTCGTCAGTCAACCAGCTGATGTGGGCGATTTCTATTGGTTCACTAGCGTGGGATCCTTCATCGTCAGCACAGTCGATAAACCCCCGGTCTCCTCTCTGATCAGCGTTTTCATTAGGGGGAAAACATAAAGAAATTAGGGCTCAAACTTTTTCTTCTTCGCAGAGAAAATACCAAACATGAGATTTACATGGTGGTGTGCCGCCATATTTTTCGCCACATTTCTCTTCTTTGACGTCGTATTCTCCGATCAGATCATCCCAGCTCATACAGGTACCAGCAAAATTTAAAAGTAGCGATAGGTAGCTGATTTTATAGTTGTTGAATTTCCAGTGTGCTTAAGTTTTCCGCATGCCAGATAGAAAATCTAGACTCTTCAAGATACTTAGATTTTCAAATTGATACTGGGATTTGGTGAACTGAATGGGATATTTTTTTATACCTTTTCAGTTGAATTTTGTGTATTAACTGAAATTAGGGTTATGGCAGTGCAATTAGATGAGTAATTAATTTTCCTACATCGAATTTCAATTTGTTATGTGGGTTATGTGGAATTTCAGCTGTACTTTGTGTAGCGAATGAATCATCGTATTATTACTCGACAGACTTCTTGGATTTTAGAATTCATAAATTGCATGAAGTGCTGTCCGTGGGAAATAAAACGAATGATCAAATATAATGCGAATTGCTTCTTCTTCGTTTTCCTTTTTTTTTTGTTCATTTTTTTTCCGTTCAAGATTTTCTTTCCTGTTTATAATCATTGGCAGTTTATATTTGATTTTAGGTGGTACCTTTGGTCGGAGCTCTCGAGAACCGAAATTCAAAATCGAATTCCATTCAGAAGACTCACCTTTCCATCCAGTAAGATACATTATGATTGCTGGGTTATCTATGTGATTAATCTGTATCTTTGGTTAACAATTTAAACATTGTGTCATCACAAATCACAATCATATGTCACATAACAAACCAATTGAAGTTTCTATCAAAGGTTTACACAGATCTTTTTCCTTTTTGAGTATTAAGTGTCTATTGAAATCATTTTGTTTACTACTTCTGTTATATTTCTATATTTTATACATGAAACTGGAGCGGTATTTTGTGTTACTTTGTTCTTGATCAATTGTGGTTAAGAGATATTTTCAGGGTTCCTGAATATGTCCGTTTGCCAATGTAGGCAGAGTTATTCATATCTTGAAATCTGTCATTTTATAAGACTTATATCATAACAAAATTCTAAGTTTTCTCACGAGCTTCTTAGATTCTAAGAGAACTTTGCTGGACTACCTATTATAATTACATTCAACAATGCAGATTGAAGTCCTATTATTCCCATCAGCTATCATAATTGCATCAATTGTTACTCCATATCTCGTGTATTTCATACTTTTTTCTGAGACTTTGAACATGATATTTAATATAGTTTTTGACTAATCACTTTGTAATTGAGAAAATATCTAGAATATAAGTGATCTAAATTATTTGAGTTAATTATTCAAGTAAAATTGCTTAACACAGAGATGGTGGAATTATGTTGAGTTTTGCAGTATTAAGGTCATAATTAGCCAATCCAAGTCGTCTGAATTCCATTGTTATTGTTATCTTTTTAATTACTTTGAAATTGAAGTCAGATGCCTATAATTATATACATAGCTTTCCTTTGTGAGGAGAACTAAGGATTCTCAGGAAAACTGGATCATATAAAATAAACCACTATATATTATGACTTTATCAGTGATATTTTGAGGAAATAATTTAGCAATCTAGGTGTTCCGTGAATATATTATCACAAATTAGATGCAATATAAGCATAATGTGTTTGTCCTTTTGCATGAGCTTTGGCAACTTCATTTGCAATGGAAATAAATAGTGAAATAGACCCAAATGTAAGGCACAACAAAAAGCTCCCTGATGAACTTTGGATCGATGAGTTTAATTATTAAACATTTAATGTCTCTCCTCTAGTCATAAGCTTCTAGATGTGGTGATTATTCGCTATGATAGCAGAGCTACATCGAATAAGAAGTATGAAAAAAGAGTTTCACATGCAAGGCTTGACAGGAGGACACTGAGAATGTGAGTGGACGTGTTAAGAGATTTTGATATTTAATGTCTCTCCTCTCTTACAGTATAAATTTTTAGATGAGGTGTTTGTGTTTATAAGAATCCACTTGGCTTCTTTCTCTGCTTCACTGATAGCTATGTATTAGACTTAGTTGTTGAGTCTTTATATCTTTAACAGCTATCTTTGAGATTTTGTTATGAACATCTTACGAAATACCTAAATAACTCAACCCTTAAGATTTAGGCTTTCACCAACTAACACCAATGACTAGTGTTTCTAGTATTTTGGGTTGTTTCATAGCTTTTCAAGGCTATTGACATATATTAGATTGATATGCTAATCATCTGCTCGCGAGTACAATACGCTGAAAGTCATCTCACTGTTTACATGGTTCAAGTCTTAACTGTCTTTGCGTTTAATTTATTACTGAGTACTTGTGTGCTCGTTGGGGCATGTCTGCACCTGAGATATTTTAACCAATTTATATGTCTAGGTCCCTTAGGATGTTTCAAATCCTTGTAGACTCGTTTAACACGTCTTTGGTGTGTAAGTGTTTTTCTTGAGATTCTGTAAATCACTTAGGTCTGGTTAACTTTTTACTTTGGGATAAACAAGTGATGGATAAATGTGTGATTGGCTGAGGCATGTGTATTTTTTATTGATTATATGATGTATTCTATAAACTAAAATATTATGTGACGGATATAAATGGGATGTATTGATGCTACGTTTACATTATATTACAATATTAGAAAAGAAATTTGAAATTAGCTGATAGCCCTTGTGGATTCAAGTGTTCATGGAATATAACTTGTCCAAGTTAGAATACCCAAACCATATCATTAAGTCCCCCAGTCAAATTAAGAGGTTAAAAAAAGATCACGAAATGTGCAAGGGCTGTGGAATGAAGTTGGTGATGGTGGCAATTGAAGAAATTCTGTCCAGTCACTACGACTTGGGGTGGACAAACAAATATTTGCTATATCCTACGGCGGCATTGCAAGCATGTCAACTTTACAGTTCAACCTGTTGTTGATCTTGGATATCTTTATGCTTATCTTTTGAAGGTGATTCATTGTTGCTGTTGTTTTCCAAATTCTTGTTTTGATTCATTGTTGCTTTTCATTCACCAATTAAGAGAGAGTTGTTTGTGGGGTTTTTACTTTAGGTCTGTTGGAGAAATCAAAGTAGTGATCCTTTTTCTTCCTTTCTGTACGATATTAAGGTTGTGATATTGTATTCAAAGTTAAATGTTATTTTTAAATGTTGATTGGAAGAACAATTTTTTTCATTGTTTCTGTGCATTTTTCACTGAAGTTGTCTAGAAAGAATTTTCTTTTTTCTTTTGCTCCCTTTTTTTCCTTTCCAAAAAAGGGTGAAGCACCTGTATTATATCTGTAAATAAATAGATATTTGGTATTTTTCTTGCATCGAATTGTTATGGGGCTAATATTCTTTTCAGGATGATGACCAAGAGTCTGTTGTTATGCCCAATAAAAATGGAGAAAAGTTTCGTTGTTTTTTGCCTAAAGTGGAGAAATCCAAGAGTGGGAAGATAGTTGCTCAACAGAATACAAGCAACATGATTATGGAATCTGAGACACGTATGAAGTTGAAGACACCAGATGAGCTACTAGAAGTGCTGAAAGATCTCTGCTTTCTTAGGGTAAAGCTTTCAACACCAAAATAGATAAGGAAATTACAGGAAACTAGAAAGGAAAGAAATAAAAATTTCCTTCATTCTATGAATTACTGAGACTTATTTTGTAGTTCACAGCCACTAGAAATTTGGTTAATCTTGGAGCTATATTATGCTGCCTCTTTTATAATATGGAATAGGCTCACATTGTGTGGTATTTGATTGCAGCAAGAGGGATGGTGGTCATATGAGTTCTGTTATCAAAATCGAGTGCGACAAATTCATTTGGAGGATGATAAGGTCTTTTTTTTTTTCTTGATTCTGAATTATATATACACGCAGCTTTTTCTTGGCATTCTTCATATATGGATTTTTACATTGCTGCTGCAATTTCTAGTGTACCATGTCCCTTTTTTCCTTATCAGTGCCCCTCAGAAATTTATCCAAATTAGAGGGTTGGGCATACTCGATGTTTGTGCAAACCAAAAAGTGAGATAATCTAATTATGTCTTCAAATTTAACAGCCTAAAATTAAATATTTATTAAATTTTGAGTATATATATGTATAGTCTTAACTATTAATATATTTATTAAATTTATGATAAATGACAAAAATAATTTAATGTAAGATTTAAATTGCATTATCTGGAATAGAATAAAATAAATAGAAAGAGAAAGTAAAAGAAAATTTTGAAAAGAGAGGGACAGGAGAGATGGAAAAAGTAGAGAACATGTCAAAGAGTGGAGAGAGAGGAGAGAAGAGTAGCCACACCAGCAAAGGGAGCTACTGTACTGGTTTGCTGCTCTATTGAGAGCCCGTATGTAGGCTACATGAGAACAGTCGAACTTTCACCAATGTACTTTTTCTGTTCCACTTGTTGCTTATGCTGACTATAATTTCAGTATTAATGAACCGGTTAGTGTTTTACTTATTTCTAATTTCTTACCCAATCCTTAACATCTCATAGGTGGTTCAAGAATTTATCTTGGGAGTGTATGATGCAGAAGCTACAGAGGCTAACAATCAAAACCGTTCTGATATATCCACACTGAAGGATCCTCGTTCAAAAGATGCATCTCAAAGGTATGCATTTCAGTTTTCAAAATCCGAGGAATTGTAAGATACCTAAGAGTTTTATGAACCGAAATTGTAGTTTTACCCCTATGATATTCAGGTACCATGCTCACATCTTCACAAATGGAACACTATGCGACTTAACAAATGAGCCCCGGGAAACTGAGGTTAGTGTTTTAAATTTGTGTTTGCCTATGTTCTATTTATCACCATGGGTAATTATATCTCTTCATTCTCCATTTCAGGTCAGATTCGTCTGTTCTGAACCCAGAGCTATGATTACTTCAATCACAGAGTTGTCAACATGCAAATATGCACTCACATTTCAGTGCCCACATCTTTGCAAGCACCCGTAAGGCTGATTCTCTCTGTCTCTCTTTCTCTGTCTATCTACACACACACACATGCAAATTTTTTTTTTTTTTTTGTGTGTGTGTGTGTGTGTTTTTGTGCGCGCGCGCGTGTGATAAGGGATAAAGCTTTTACATGTAAAAATTTGCTCTTCCACATGCACGAATGCTGTATGATGCATACGAATGGATGCTGCGAATTTCATTCAAGTTATAGAGAATGCTGCACTACCTTATTTTGAGTTCATTAAATATTTGTTATTCCATTATACATATACAAGTAATTCACATTATCTTTCTTTAACTATTGATGCAAACTTAGGTGATTTTTCTGGATAGAGGACACATTTACTGATTGCGTTTGCTGATAAATTAATATCCACCAGTTGCCGCTGCTTTACCTACTCGTATTTCTGTTTGCAGATTATTCCATGAAGAAAGACCGGTGTCGCATACTATTCACTGCAATGCTCTCCCCAAAGAGGAACCCAAGGTGGAGGCGCGGCCCGATAGTTTTCATGACAGGAAGATATCAATGGTCACTGATATCAATTATCCTCCTGCTTTTAGTTCAGAACATGCAACATGAATTTTACACAATTTTTTCGCTGATATAAATTCCTGTAACTCTGAAGCTAGCTGAGAAATGTGTATTCCAGAACCAATTTCCAAGGTTAGTTGGTGGCAGATCGGGAATGTTCGATGTATGTGAACAAAAAAAAAAGTATATAATCTAGTTACATGCTTAAATTTAGATAGTGTGAACTTATTAATAGTTATTAATTTTTAATTGTTTTTAATGTATTTATTAAATTGGTGATAAGTGAAAAATAATTTCAAATGACGTGGAGTTATATAATTAGAATTATAAATGAAATAGAGAAAGAAGACATTGAGGTTGAAAACTTAGAAGTTAGGGTAAATAAGTTAATAAAATAAAATATTAAATGAAATTGACACACACACAGATTTGAAGCATACAATGCGAAGAAATATGCATATGCACATACTCTGAAGATGAAGCGTGTCAAATACAACATATACAAAAACTCTTGGCTATACAACGACTAATCATCACAGCAAACATGAGTGATGGATCTGCATCTGAAGAATATATATATATATATATATATATAATTTATAAGTATTAGATAATATAAATAAAGGATGTTAAACATATACTAGTAAATGAAACGTGGGCTGCACGTTATGTATATAATGTTGTTAGAATCATTATATTTTTAAAGAGTGTCTTATAAATTAAATATTGTAAAATATATTTTGTTTCATTAAAAATGTAAAGAATAAAAATAATTTCGTAATAAAAATATTTAAAAGCATAAATAATTAATGCTAAAATTTCAAAAGGTCTTGCGGAAAAATTTGATATTGGTTTGTTGAGCTGTGTGAATGACAAAATAAGATATTTAAGAATGAAAGTAATAAAAATTGGGATTATAGGCTAACAAAATATGTTTAGGTGAACTCATGGTCACACGAGTTCTTCTCTTACTTGATTTTGATTGTTGGATAAGCTTTATGTTTGCTTGTTTTCTTAGATTTCATCGTGGTTCTTTTTTGAAGCTATTGATGGTTTTTCATTATCAGTTGAAATTTGAATCTTGATACAATTTTTCTTATTCTTACGCCCTATTCGCCTTTTTGTTGTTTCGACCATCTTCTAGACAAATTGCTCTTTTTTTGGGACTTGAATCTTCATATGAGATGCACAATTTTTCTTCAGTTTTACATTCTTCTTTGAATTACGTTTCATCGTGATTCAAAATTCTCTTGATAACATCAAATGCAATCTTTTGATAGTAATTCAACCTTTTAACATATTGCAAATCCTTTTCTGGTAAATGAACCAAAAGCTCATATTGGATTAGCCACTAATATAATCTTATATTATATAAGGATAAAACTCATTCCATGCTTGACATATCCGAATAACAACCTCCTTAAGAAAGAAGGCATCCTGACAAAACATGCTTTCTGCCAGTACTGGCAAATAACCAAGTATAATCATCTACCTGGAGAAGTCCTTGTCTTTGTGCAACCTCTTTAAATGTTGTAAATGTTATCGCATTTACATTAAACAGCTCTTCAAAAGATTTAGGTCCTCTTTTATGATAGAACACATATCTTCCCAATCACATTATTTCTACTTATATATATGCGGGACCATTCATTTTGTAATTAAATCCATTAGTACTATTATGGATGCACTTATATATGTGTTTCACACCCTCCACAAACTTTAATATTAATTTGACAATCATACTTCAAAAGAAGTCATAGGTTGTGATGAGGAACAACCAAACCGTTGTTTACCATTGTGTTAGAATTGCTGGTTCATGGAACAAATGGACCTTCTAGCATTCGATACCATGGATATGAGTTTCCCCATGAAGTCTATGGAGCAAAATGGTTTTGAAAAAGCTGTTTGTAGAGGTCATATTCTGTAACTGATTGGTTTAATTAATTTAACCGATTAGTTAGTGTCGATAATCACCAATCTTTTGAGTGCATCCATATTTGTTATAGATTGACACTTTTGACATGATCATATCAATATGGATTGACACAACTCTAAGTTGAGTGGGAGTGAAATTCTTGGGAGAAATAGGACTCTACCACTTGGGGTGACTATAAATAGGGGCCTCCCCAGTGGAAATTATTAATTCGATTTCAGACGAATATCTTTCTCCATATATTCTTTCTATCATATAAAATAGTCTCTCTTTGTTATTCTCTTGGAGAACAACCATAAATATTCCAAGGGTTTAACAGGTGTAGCAAAGTGAATTGCTCTAGTAGTGATCCATTGAGGAGAAGGAAAGGAATCCCGTTCGTGTGCTGCAGAGGGCTAGTAGATCAAGACGTTGATCCGGTGTTGATTGTTGGAGCTTCC
Source organism: Petrea volubilis (assembly GCA_026212405.1). Classification (NCBI taxonomy): domain Eukaryota; kingdom Viridiplantae; phylum Streptophyta; class Magnoliopsida; order Lamiales; family Verbenaceae; genus Petrea; species Petrea volubilis. The sequence continues at coordinate 21,924,283 of CM047870.1, forward strand.
GCAAAAAGGTAATTGATCAACACATTTTGATGTATTATTTCCAACATATTCCATATATGGACTTTTGGTATTTTGTGCGCCATATGGGCTATGGATCATGTGCTTCGGAACGATGTTACATAATATAGGCTCTTCTTCCTGAAGGGGATTTCAGCTCGCACAACACTATCAAATTGTCAAGCGTGCGTAGCTTGTCCCTATTTTTGAACACGACTAACAGATGACCATGTGTTCATCCTTGTTTTTTGATACTAAATTACATATGAATATGTATGAACCTTTCTCAAAACTTTTCCTTCCACTGTATCCTTCTGAAATTCAAACTTTGCTCGAAACACTGGCATTATAAAATCATCATGATTTTGATATGGCTGCCCGATCTTCAGCCCATTTTTAGTCTCAAAACAATTAGGATTGCAGTCATTGTGAATATTAAATCTGGCTTCCCATATGTTTGAACAAATACCATGGCATCTTGATAATGTTTGTACATATGTCACGTGGGCTTCCAATGAAAGACAATGGAAGCACTATTCTATGATCAACACTGTCTTAAAGAATAATTTTTTCATTAGTAATACTAATAAAAACTTATACAAAATTATTTTCAAAGTATCCATGTACCTACAATATAATTTTACCACCCTTGAGATAATCTTGGAGGCCTTTGGTACAACTCGCAACGAATGTTATGTTGATGTTGACGTTTCCATCTAAGTTTGTGGGGTTAAATTTTTATATAATTATCTACTACTTATTTTAAGAGTAAGCGAAGGATCATTTTTTTATTTTTTCACATCTAAACTAAGAAGTAAATATATTTTGAACTGACAAAAATATCAAATGATAGGTAGAAAAAAGTTCTACTTAAATTAACTTAACCATGAAAATTTAAATATTACAAAATGTCTACAAATTGAGCCAACAGGGCAGACGTGGGCCGGGTTTGGAAAAACTCAATAGATGACTCATCAAGATTTTATAGGACCCGAGACTCACCTCGAACCCGAACATGGCAAATTGGATCCGTTTAACCCACTAGATGCACTTTATATAGTATTACCAAATTTATAATTTACTATGAGCATATTTTAATTTGGAAAAAAAAAAAAAACTGCCCTCAGAACTTTGCATGAATTTGAACTTTTTCGTATGAACTTTTTTTTTTGTCGTTTATCTATGAATTTTTTTTTTTTTTTTTTGTTCTTTATGTATGAAGTACATTTTTTCTTGCAATTGCCATATGAGTTTCTTTTTTCTGACAAAATATTCCATCATATGAATATCATGGGACATTGATAAGGGCAAAGGAGTCCGTACAACCCACGGCATGGCACACTTGACAAATATCGATCAACTTTTGGTTGTTCTCCAGCTGTAATTATTATGTAATTTTTGACAGTGATAAACCCTAACTTTCAAATCTGCCGTATTTGACTCTCTCACTCAATTATTCAAACAAAACAATCATCTGCAGGAAATGGACGCCAACAAAATAAACTGACTCTGCTCTTATCAAGGTCACATGATATTCATGTGATGGAATATTCAATCGAGAAACAAGCTCAAATGGCAATTTGAAAAAAAAAAGTGTACTCCGGATGGTAAACAAAAAAAAAAAAATTACATGGCAAAGTCCATATTCGTGCAAAGTTCGGAGGGAAAGAAAAATTTTCCCTTTAATTTTTTCCAAAGTTGAATATTTTTGTCAAGTATTTATTTTTAAATAAATTAAATACATAATTTATTTACTAATGTTATATACCTATAAATATATAATATAATTCTATATATGTTACTAAATGAAAAACATGTATAATCTTAACAGGGTGGGTTTAGGATAGGTACAAGTTTTAAAGCTAAAACCCGAGACCCACCCCAAATCCAATTAAAACTCTAAAATCCACCCCTAGCAGGAGAGAGCCGGATTATACAGTTAAAACCGAAATCAAATGATTCGGTTTTCCATATTGCAAATTGAGAAGTGTTCGGTTCGGTTTTAAACAAAACAAATCGGTTTGGTCTTTGTTTTGAACCGAAAGAACCTAATAGACTGATTTCTTTTTAAAATAAAAAAAAAAAAAGAAAAAGTGAAAAAAAAAATCGGACCGAAAAAAGTTAAAAAATAGGAACCCAAAGCTTGTGAAACAAGTCAAATAAAACCAATTGGATGTTGGCAGAAATTCAGAAAATCGCCATTTCCCGTTCTGCACGTAATAATCATCATTGGTTTGGTAACAAATCCACTTCAAATCATATGTGGTGTGATTATTATTGAATAGAAATTGATACATTGCTTATGCATGATGGTTCTTGAATTCTCAAACTGGTGTGTCACTGTGTTATCTACTGAGAACCTACCCATAGAGGAAATTTGGGAGGGGATAATTAGTAGATAAGCCTACCGATTGCAAAATGGCAACTGCGCTTGAAGACAAGATTTGTGGGCCGTCGGCGAGTAAAGCAATCAGAGAAAGAGCGTGATGCAGATCTTACTATTTCGATCTAGGTTAAATTTCGATATTAAAATTTTGGTTTGGTTAAGCTTGAACCCATTTCTTTTTGTTTTTGTTTTTGTTTTTGATTTTTCTTGGTTTTAACAGAGAAAAAAAAAATCAAACCGCAAAAACTTAAAATTTTGAAAAGGTTTGGTTTATTTATTTATTTTTTTTCTGTTTCGATTGGGTTGATTGATTTTAGGTATTTTTAACTCCCGCAACTAACCCATTGTCATCTCTAACTAAGACATCCACAAACTTCAAATATAATCTAATAACTAATTGATTATTTGTTGATAGTGACTTGAATTAGAAACACATTATTAGATGCATGCTTGTTGCTAATAACAAATAATTGATTATCTATTGATAGTGGCTTGAATTGGGAACACATTAAATTGGATGCAAGCTTGTTGTCGACTCACTATTGGAAAAGTATGTTTTGGTGGCTGAAAGCATGCTTGACCTCCAAATTAACTGTTAAGCGTGATTATGGTTGCATTGATCAATGAAAATTGCAACACATTTTGTCAATATATATGTGCTGAAAATACACTATAAAAGCACCATTGGTCAAAACGGAATGTGTGAAAAGTGAGACCAATTTTTGAGAGAATGGAAAATTATAGAGTTGGAAAACACTTGAGAGACAGTTTCTTGTAAGTGAATTGTAAGATTATTTTCTTGGGGTGTTAGGTTAGTTAGAGAATAATTTATCTAATTGTTGTAAACTCCCTGTAAGATTCATTTTAGTGGAATCGGTCCTTTCATCCATGGTTGTAGGCTTATTACTTGCTGAACCATGTAAATATTTGTCATTTAATTTCCGTTCTTTTATTATCATTTATTTAAAAAGTTGTATCACTTTGAAAAATTGGTATTAGAGCGTTGGTTGGTGGTAAAATTATTTTGTTAATTCTTATTACGTTATGATGTCGGTTACTAAATTTGATGTAGAGAAGTTTAATCAAAAAATCAACTTCACATTATGGAAAATAAGGAAGCGTGCCGTCCTTCAGAACGGAAACCAAAAAGTCTTAATAGGGGGTAAAACCAAATGATATGACAATCGATAAATAGGAGGAGATTGATTAGAAAGCTTGTTTTGTTATTCAGTTGTCTTTGGTTATGTGTTTAGGGTAAAAGTATATAGGTTGTGGTGTCATGATCCTAAGAAACCTAAATTTGTTATCAATAAAGATGTTGCATTTGATGAATCTTCTCTACTAACCCTTATAAATCTTATACAAATAAGACTACACTTGAACAACTAGAGCTTGAAGTTCCTAGTTCACCAATGATATCGAAAGAACCTAGTATTCCTGAAAATGATCTCGATGTTGTTGAAGATACACTTCCCAGGGAGGAGGGGAGCATTGCAAGAGATAGATCAGAAAAGAAATTAAACCACCACAACAATATATTGATTTTGTTGCATATGCCTTGCCAGTTAGAGAAACGGGTTCTATTGACGAGTCATCTTCATATTATGCAATTGTTCTTCTATCAACAAGGTGGTTGATTTCTATGTAAGAAGAAATTGAGTATCTTTGCATGAGTGATACTGGGGTACTTGTGTAGTCACCGACTAAGCAAAGAATTGTCGGGTGTAAATAGATCTTCAAACAAAAAGAAAGAATTTGTGGAGAGGAAAGCAAGATACATGGCAAGACTAGTAGCTAATTAAAGGCTACGGCTAGGTACTGGGTGTAGATTTCAGTGATATTTTCTCATTTGTTGTGAAATATAACCCTGTTTGTGTCTTGCTTACATTAATTAATTGCCATGCATGATTTGGAGTTAGAATAACTTGACATTAAAACTGTATGTTTGAATGGTGAACTAGAAGAAAAGATTTAAGTGCAACAATCAGATGGTTTTGTTGTTGAAGGAAAAGAAAATCATGTTTGCCTATTGAAAAAATCATTGCGTGGTTTCAAACAATATCTGAGATAATGGTACAAAAAATACGATTCCTTTACGGTTACCAGTGGATATTCACAGTGCAATTATGATAGTTGTATTTATTTTAGAAGGACACATATGTCTCATTTGTCTATTTGCTTCTATATATTGATGATATGTTGATTGCAGCTAAACGTATGTCAAATATTGATGACGAAGCAACTGACAAAAGAGTTTAAAATGAAGGGTCTTGGAGCAACAAAGAAGATTCTCAACCTGGAGATCAGAAGAAATCGACAAAGTGGAAAACTATATTTATCTTAGAAGAGTTAGTTCGAAATTTTTTTGGAGAGATTTATCATAAATGATGCTAAACTAGTATCTACTCCATTAACTATGCATTTTGAATTGTCGACTTCATTTTAAATAAGTACATGACTCGAGTTCCCTATTCCAATGCGGTCGGTAGTATTGTATACACTATGATTTGCACTCGTTCATAGGTTGTTAGTTCTGTGAGTAGATATATGTTTTGTCCTTGGAAATTACATTGTTATGCTGAGAAGTGGATTCTGAGATATTTGAAAGGAACCTTAGAAGCTTGTCTAGGGTTGGGGCAGAATAGTGGTTCTTTTGTTGGTTATGTAGACTCTAATTATGTAGGTGATCTTGAAAAAAAAAAAAAAAGATTGCTCACAGGTTATGTATTCACCCTTGGTGGAATTGGAATTAGTTGGAAAATTTCATTGCAATTAATCTTGGTTACATTATCAACGACAGAGGCAAAATAAATTGTGGCGACAAAGGTGATCGAAGAAGGAAATGACTTAGAGATTTACTTGGTGAACTTACTTCTTGCTTCAATGTGACTGTCATTTTCTGTGATAGTCAAAGTCCAATTCATTTTACTAAAGACCATATTTTTCATGAAAGAATTATGCATATTGATATCAAATTTTATTTTCTTTGAGAAATTGTTGTGTGAGGTGATATCCCAATAAGAAAGATTTTACCTTACGAGAATCCCACGAACATGTTGACTCAGCCATTTCCCAATGTCAAGTGCAAGCATTGCTTGGACTTGATTGATGTTATAGACAATTGATATATTCTGATGGAATTCGAGCGAGACTATTATTTTGAATTTTGGAATCAAAGTCAAGATAGAGATTGGTTGAGAATGACTTGATTTAGAATCACATTAAATTGGATGCATGCCTGTTGCCCGCTCATTATTGAAAAAGTATGTTTCGCTGGATCAAAGCATGCTTGGCCTTCAAATTAAATATTAAACATGCTTGGTGGCTGCATCGATGTATATTGAAAATTGCATTACACTTTGTCAATGTATGTGTGCTAAAAATGTGCTATTGTAAATTGCATTACACATTGGTCGTAGCAGAATGCGTGAAAAATTGATAGCAGTTTTTGATAGAATTGGAAATTAGAGAGTTAGAAAACATGTGAGAGATAATTTCTTATGAGTGAATTGTGAGATTATTTTCTTGGAGTGTTAGGTTAATTCGAGAATAATTTTTCTAATTATTGTAGATTCACTACAAGAATCATTATAGTGGAATTGCTTATGTCATCCGTGGATATAAGCTTGTTACTAACTGAACAATATAAATATTTGTACATTTAATTTTTGTTCTTTCTTTTATTATCATCTACTTCAATAAATATAGGGTTAATTACAAGTTGCATCCCTGAACTTAGTTAATTAATTAGTTGCTTAATTAATTAAAACAAGAAAGAAAAAAAAAATCACGTTTAACACTATTCATCATCTTCTTCCTCACCCACCTCCCACCCCACCCCTCCCCTCCCCTTTTCTTCCCTTCCCTTTCTTCCCCACCCCAAAACCCCAACCCCCAAAACCGCATTTGCCCCAAACCCTTACCCCCCCCCTCTCCCCCCAAAACCGCATCTGCCCCATTCCCCCCCCCCCACCCCAAACCAAAACCGCCTGCCCCCACCCCCAATTCCCCATCCCATCCCTTTCTCCCCCCAAATTTTCTTCAATCCATCCCCCACCCCTCGTTTCTCTGTGTGTGTGTGTGCACGTTTGTGAATATATATATATATGTATGTATATGTATATGTATGTGTGTGAAAATAAATATATGTGTGTGTTTGTGTGTGTGAGTATATATATATATATGTATGTGTGTGTGAATATATATGTATATGGATAGTATGAGGGCAAAATGGTCCTACAACATTTATATTGATTAAGTCAATGGCCACGTCAACTTTACAAACGGCCCGATTAACGGAACTTCAATCGAGGGGCTGATTTTTTAACTTGTGAAGTTGGGGGAGGGGGTTGTAAGTGTTATATGGATTAAAGTTTAGGGGTTCAACTTGTAATTAAGCCATAAATATATCATTTGATGTGATTGCAAACCTAAAATTATCTAATATAATATGATATACAATATTTTTTGCTACTATATAATAAACGCATTAACACGGCAACGATAGGAAAATGTTTGTTCTAACTTGTCCACAACTCCATCAAGAAATTGTTCGAACTTTCTTTGTCGTTAAAAAAAATTGGAGAATGAGGAGGTTGCCAACTGGAAGAACGAGATGATGGGATGATCAGATCAACGGTGAGAGATCAAGGGGAAACGAGAGTGAGGGGGAGGGAGAGAAGAAATGGTACAGGAGAAAATGTTGGATAATTAGAGAGAGAGAGAGAGAGGATGGATAACCCATTTGAGGTTTGTTTTGGAACAATTAAGAGTCTCAAAAATTTGTATAAAATAGTTGAATCTACTTTAAACCAAAATCCGAAAAACACGCTAGCTTAACTTTGTTGTAGTGACTAGCAGAAACCTTTGGATACTCAAACCAGCAAAAAGGAGATCATTATCAAATCATTGTTTTGAACAATGGTTGGGAGCATTTATAATAGAATCATAATTTGGGCCAATCACGTGAGGTAAATACTAAATATGACAAGATTGCATAATGCCAAAATATGGGGCCTATCATCTCAGAAGACGCATATTTTTCAACCGTTTTTGTTTTTTATTTTTTCATCAAATAAAAAGTGTTAATTACAAAAGAATTATTAAAGTTTTCATAATAATTCCCGTAAAATAAAAAATTACAAACATCTCCCAAATGTTTGGTCCGCTATTAGAGAAATTTGTGATACAAAACCAAACAATAAGGGGGCATTTGTTATTTTTCATACCACATGGGGGTTTTTTGAAAATAGTTATGACCCTTGTTATCAAATTAAAACTATGTTTCATGTGAATGAAAATCTATTGCAGGCACGAATTGGGGGAAAAAGAAAAGGCAATGAACAGAAAAATAAAGAAATACAAGACAAAACTAAAAACCTCATTATCTTTCTTACCACAAGCATAACACGAACCAATCCATTAGTTTTCAAGAGTAAACAACTATATACAAAATGATATTCGTTTCAAGGGTTGTTGAGACACCAACACTTTCTAGGCACTCCCCGCAGAATTTAGCAAGGACAAATACTCAGTTATAGCTTCTCCTTCTTTTGTAATTTCGATATCATAATCTGAGTAAGCATCTGCATTGTGCAATTCCTCAGTAAGTTCATCCTCCATCTCCACATCCCGATTTTGACTCGATTCACCGCCGCCTCCTTCAACATTCGATTCTTCTCCTCCATCGACAACCTCTGCACCACCTAAGTTTTCCGTGTCGGCTGGTGGAGAAGACAGATTTGCCCCTTCAACTGCTGCAACTGCTGCCTCTGCAGCTTTTTCAGTAGGTTGTCCAAGTAGATGATTAAGTGCTTCATCTTGGTTTCCACCAAACCTAGCAAGAGCTGACTCCACTGCAACACAGGAAGATAAATAAATAAACATTGTGAAAAATGAAAATTTCTGAAGTTCACAATATAACATGATGAGCAACAAACTGAAAAACAAAGGGATAATTACACCTACACCCCCCAACATTTGGTTTAGATGCACTAAGACACCATGAGGTTTGCACAACTTCAAAAACACCCCTGCGTCAACTACCGTGCCCCCCTCAAAATTTGACTGCAGTGGTGGTTTCTGAAATTATGCTATCCCAAAGGGTTTTAAGTCTTTAAGAGTTTTTATAACAAACCTCAAAGGGTGTAGGCGTAATTATCCAAAAGATTGAAGGATGACGATCCACAGGCTAGAGTCCCCAGGTAGCAAAATGCTTATAAAATGGGACAAGATAAGAGAGGTGAGTAAATATCCATATACTCACTCACTTTGGTGCTGAAATGCTGCAGTCATTCAAGTCCTATCACTTACAGCTTCTACACACACACACCCCAAAAAATAAAAAAAAATTCTTCCTTAGGTGATTAAATGGATCTTGCTCTTCCAGGTGGCTATAGCAACGATCATAACTAGCAAAAAAATTATGAACACTAAGATACAATTTAAACACCCTATTGTATGTTATCGTTGGTTAACCATTAATATTAATATTTCTCTTAGTTGTGAACCTGAACTATCTCAAACTCTTCTGGTACAATGTCTGTGACGGGTGCCATATTACTTACCACAAGCTAAGACTCAACCCAGTTTACAAGGATTTCACATTAATTTTCTTCTTGACTACATTAAAGTTGAATAGAGGTCTCTTAATTTGCCCACGTATTTCTGATTCAAATACAGTTCATTTATGATATTTCTACAGATTTTCCTTGTAGGTAATGAATTCTCAATCTCTTATAATCAAATAGGCTTAGGTAGAATCATCTTACTCCTTTGAATATTACCTATCACTTCTCATACTACATCTGATAAATAAAACTGTAAATTACATCCACACCCCTGAAGTATATCTTAATTACAAAAAGGACTATGTTGATTTCAAGCAAATATGAAAATTTGTGCATATTTTGGTACCTGATGCTCTATCAAAACCCATGGATACAAGATCTTCAGTGGCAGATTTCATTGTTTTACGCATTCTTTTCCTTTTCCTTGATATGACTTCATTCTGCAATCCAAGCACAACAAAAAGTTGCAATTCTGGAGAGGTTCAATGAAAAAATTACACATGAAAACTGACTTGTAATGCAGAATTCGTTTCAGGATTTGTCAAGTCATCCAATGCCTTTTGTGTATCATTTTCATTTCTTCGAAGAGCCTCTGCAGCCACTTCTTTCTCAAACCTGTGAATTTGAACATTATTCAGCATCTTTCCAAACTAGATCAACACTCATATATATATATATATATATATACAAGGGTTATTACAAGAAAACCTCTGAGGTTTGGCCCACTTTTCCAAAACTCTCTGTGACATGAAATATCAAAAATAGCCTCCAATGTTTGGTTTCGTATTAAAAATGCAACGCTGAACCAAAATTAGAGAGGTTTTATATTTTTCATAGTATGGGAGGTTTCACAAAAAATGAGCCAAATCTTGGTGGTTCTTTTATAATTAACAAACAAACGAACACACAAACCGTACAGCCTACTTACCCAATGGAGACCAGTTCGTTCAGTTTCTGTAGATCCACAGCTTTTTCTAGAGGTGTTGTTCCATACTGTTTTTGCTCCCTGCAGTTAAAAATGCTTGCTAGCTATAATATGTACTTTATATGAAAACCAGAAATTTTAGTTTGATAAACACAAAACATAAAACCCACAAAATGTCTTGCTGATGTCGAATATTCTCCTCCCGTTTCTTTTCCTTTTTCACTTTTTCCTCGACAAGAAAGTCGACAGCATTTCCAACGTCCAAATTATTCATGCGGAGAGCCCTCTTAGCTTCACGTTCTTTATAGCCCATGCTCATTAATAAGGACAGGGCTTCATCAGGAACTTGAAGCTGTTGACATAATTGAGAAGTGTCCACAGAAACACAAAGTGAGAAGAAAGGAACTAACTTCGACAGGGGTTAATTACCAAAAAAAAAAACCTGAGGTTCGGCCCATATTCAGAAAACACATTGTGGTAAGAAAAACTTATAATATTACTCTAATATTTAGTTTCGTGTTACAGATAGCCCCTAATGGCTGGTGGGATTGTAATACCAGACCAAACATTAGGGGAGTATTTGTAATTTTTCATACCATGGGAAGTTTTGTGAAAACGAGCCCAACCTCACAGGTTTTCCATAATTAACCCTTTTAAAAAGAGTATTATCAACACAGAAAGCTTGGCATGCACTTCGTTTTCTTTTTCCTTTTTCTTTTTTATTTTAATTTTTTGGTAGCTTTTCGTGAATGCATTTGACGCCAGTAGGTATTCTCTAAAGAGATTAGTAAAATACAACGGTAAAGGTAATGAGCCAAATGAAAGGAGATATAAAACTCTAAAACATTTTTGATTGGTCAATTTTATGCCCAGTTTGATAGCTGAAATGACCTGAAATTCTGATGCTGCCTGAAAAAATACATGTAAAAATTCTCATCATTCTGCCACCATTAAGCATGATGGATAGTTGTGCCTTCATAATTGTAATATACATTTTCAGTCATCTATTTCTTCCTACTTTGAGATTTGTTATTTGAAAATATTTTTTTTATTTCAATTGACCCTCTAATTGGATTATACTTTGGCTAGTTTTCATTATTCTGAAATCAGAATCTCTTCTGTAGTTATAAAAAAAATAAAGATAAAACGAGAGGTTACAAGGAGGACGTCAGGAATCTCATAACCACTAGAATATATTTGATATATATGGCATGTCAATCTCTTTGGAGGTCCCCAAAAGAAGACACAAGAAAAACTAATGTCATGCACCAAGGAGGGGCAGCGAATAAATAGCAAAGATTGAGATCAATTACCCGCAAGTATTTAGCTTGAGCTGAGGTCAAGGCAATCTTAGATTTTTGTAACTGACCACTGTGATATGCAACCACTCCTTCTAACAGCTCCATTCTCAAGTGTCTAAAGATGGACAATGACAAACATATGTTATAAAAATAAAGCACATAATTGGCTGTCATAGCACAAGGGTTAATTACATAAAATCCCCTAAGGTTTGGCCCATTTCTACAAACCCCCTTTGGTATAAAAAATTACAAGTAGCACCCTGATGTTTAATTTTGTATTACAAATCCCACCTGTGGTTAGAAGGTGTTAGTAATTTTTCATATAACAGGGGCCTTTGTGAAAACGGGCCTAACGTCAGGGGTTTTCTGTATTCAACCCATACAAAAAATAGAAAAGTTGATCACCATGACTTACAAAGCTAACTCGGGATAGCGCTCTCCTTGGAGAGCCCTCAGACGAGTTGATTCCTTTCCATGAGCACGTTCTATACCTTCTCTGGCTTCTGCAAGGCGAACCCCTGCTACTGCGAGCCAACTGATGTCACGGAGCATAAAATAGCACCAAACGATGTATATTTGAAGAATTGGAACATTATCAACCATCTGGAAGAACAAATAAGAGAAAGATGTGATATTAAAAACTATCCTTGCATCCCTATTAGATAATGCCATTAATACATTGCTGAATGAAGAATATCTTGGTATTCTATGTCATGAAAGAAAACGTCTATTTTGTGTATTTTTGAAAATGTCTATTTTGTGTATTTGCGTATTTGGTGTATTTTGTGGGACTAGAATATTCCACGCTATTGACAAAACCAGGTTTTATAGAGGATAGGACCAACAAAAGAAACTATCTTCTTCAAATTTAATCTAAATGTAAGCTACCATAAGTTCGAATAAGCATTATATAATGAGGAAAAAAAAAAAAAAAAGAATGATACATATTGGGTACATATTTCTACAATATCCTGGCATAGTTAGGAGCTGTTGATTGATTCAACAGCTCCCTTAAGAAATAATCATTGATAATAACAAAAGCATCTCTCACCTCAATCAACTTCCGGTCGCACAAGGAAAAAGCCTCCTATAAGAAAGAAACATATTCCACTTTAATTAGACATATCTGAATAATTAATACACAATTTCAAGATGAACATGTCTAATTGTCAAGTATTTCCAAAAAGATTGAAAGAACTACAACCCCCACAGAGAAAGATATTTAAGTCACGCACTAAATAAAGAAAAATGAGGAAGCTCTGAGTGCGGGTCCAGAGTGCACTCTTAAAGGTATATGCATACAATTCACACAAAAGTTTTAAATCAAGCAAAGGTAAAGTCAATCTATGAGCTTGTAGAAAAGAAGCAATAAGATTATCATATACTATAGGATTATCTATTTGTTCCCATCCATTACTGAAAATTAGGAAATATACATTGCAACATTGTCCATTTCTGATATGATTATAAAAATAATTCAATAATTTCTTAATTGAAAAGGACTAATTTCATTATTTCTGTTTCTTGCATGAGATGTTCTACACACTTACTTCACCCATAGTAAGCACTTCCAGTGCATCTCTATATTGTTCCCTTCTTATCAGAGCTTTTGCATTTTCATGAAGCAAAAGTCCCAACATTATTGCCCTGAGACATGAAAATTCAACATTTTTAGAATAAACGAAACAACCCCTTTTAGCAGCAGATTAGTCCCTTAGATCTCACACACATAAAACCAAGATATCAGTTAAGGAAGAGTTATACCGTTGGTCAGTCTCAGTTCCCATCTTCACTTTTTCTCCACTCTGATTTTCGAGCTCAAGATTGAAGTCTTCAACAGGTAATGAACCAGCTGCATGTCTACTGGCCAATGAAGTAGCAGCAGCCCTGTATTTAAACTCATGTTAGCCAGAGAACAAGAAAAACAAAGACAAATAAATCAGCTCAAATAACTCAATTAGAAGACTGATCATGTTATAATAATTCATACTGTGACTGAAAGGTACTATTGGCCATGATACTGAACTAGCAGCAGTAAGTGTACAGAAACAACTAAAGAAGAACTCTGGCCCATAATTTCTCAAGCCTGCAAATTTGCTCCAAACCCTAAAAGCACCAACAACCTCATGCATATTTTCAGTTAACATCACCACAAAAACAGATATAAATTTTCCACAAAAGATAACAGGAAACAGTTATTTTCACCATGATGATGCAATTAAGCACACAGTCATTGCAATCGCCAAAGCCGTCCAAATATCCATCATACAAGACACCGTGAAAGAGAAAGGAAAGAAGACAAAAACTCTTGAATCATCAAATCAAACAAAACAAGGAATAAAGCATAACAGAAATAGAAAAAAAAGAAAAGACAGCGCCTCTTTGGAAAACACAGAAATTTGTTCTGCAAATTTAACAAAGTATCACATCATTCAATCAGAACACAAAATAACTACGAAATTAACCTAGCCCAAAAAGCGGAAAAAAAAAAAGACCCCAACAAATAGACAATTTTATCCAATTTGACTACAGGATTAGGGAATAGGGTGAGCAAGTCCACATCATTCACAATCGATTATGCCATTAAGTAAACAATTCACAAATTTTAGCAAGAATCTAAGATAAATAAAAAAAGAAAAAGAAAACCAAACGAACAGACAGACAAAATATTTGCTGCAATCCAAAACTCGAGCACTGAGAATCTACCCAGAATCATATTCATCTCTCATTATCCAATTAAAATCACAATAAAACCAAAAACCCACAAACCCATTACAGAAATAGCAAAATCCAACAAGAATCAAACACAAAACACAAACTCACTTCAGTCTAGAGAGCCTATTGGAGCGCTCCTCCTCGGCCAAGAATTCATCTTTGATGGACTTGCCATCTTGATCAACAGAGACCTTGGAGGCCAAAATTTTGGAATTGTTTTTCACGCCCAATTCGGTTAACTTCTCAGTGCCATCGCCGTCCTCCAAAAATCTGCCCGCGCATATAAGTTTTATGCACTGCGGCCCGCTGCCGCAGCCCGATCGATTGGCCACCTCTTGTCTCAGCACTGCCACTGTCCACTCATCCAACTCCACTTCCAAAATCCCACTCCACGCCCCACCTATTCTCACTTTCCCCATGACCATCTTTGCTTTTTCTGGTTAATCGTTGCGGGTGAGAGAGTGTATATTATGTTGCAATCGCGTGTTTGTTGTTGAGAATATAAGTCTTGGTCGTTTCTTGGGCACAAAGGATGGAATAATGTTGTGTGGGGTCATCTTCTAATTGTTCTTATAATGCCAAGAGTTGGGGAATATTTTAATGCCCATTTTATACTTACTGTGAATATGGGTCCGGAGAGTTTTGGCCTTTATTATTTTGCCTATAAGATGGGATGAAATTTTTGGTGAAATTACAGCTACGGACCCTGGTTTTTCCATAATTATAGATTAGCCTCTCGTTTCTTTGAAATTACAAAATCAATCCCCATGTTTGTCCCTATTTAACAAAAGTTTACCTTTACATCAAGTGCTATTAGGGTTTCCAACTAATTTCGCTATTTTCTTGTTATTATTTTTCAATCATACCCTTCTGATCACATTTGGCCATAAATGCTCTTTAATCTTTAAATGTGATTATTTGAGGTGTAATATGTCTAAGGGTTCTTGCAAGGTCAAAAACTAACTAGATACTTATTGTAATAATTTTTAAAACCAAAATTGTATAAGTAGGCAAAATTACATACGCACATTCACATACGTCCATAAACGCATAATTAATCAACCAAATTTTATTTAATTTTGAAGTTGAACCAAGTTGCCCATTGCATGAAGAACAAATTCATGTGCTGGGATTTGAGAGACGACGGTCGATGGTGGAAGATTGGCAACGGGTTGTGGAGCGCAAAGGTGTTTTATATTTTAATGGTTCTCATAGGTTTGAATCAGGGAGTTGACCAGTAAAACATAATGGAACGGGGAGAAAAAGTCTCGAATCACCTCAATTTCGATGTTTCCTCCGCAAAAATCGTGTCATGGTGAAGATGGTGTTTAATTAGGTGGCGTCAAGTGGTTAATTTCTCAAAATCGGCCAAGGGAAAATGATCTTGAGGTCATGGCAAGTTCACCGAGATCAAATTGAAGCCACAATGACGGCATGATAGGATATGGTAGTTTATGATTTTCATAATTTTAAAAATATATATGTAGGGATATATATAGGGGTCAATTTGTAATTTTGCAAAACTTTGGACAATTGAATATAATTTAATGACATTAATGTCTTTCACCATCTCCATCATTATTACAATTTGGTTGGCAAATGTTAGGAAAATTGGTACATTGCGCCTTCTATACACACTTGATTGGCACTATGCATTCTAAACTTCAAATTTTGACATTTTACACTCTTGAAAATATATTAGTTTGACCCTTTGCACTGTAATAACCCGGTATTTCTTATTACTATATGAATGATTAGTAATTACATTTAGAAATTGTGTAAATTTTATCAATTCTTTTTATGTGCTAGAAATATGATAGTCATACAAACAATAAAAATATTATTTATTATGCTAAACAAAATGTATTAAATTATATATACATAATACCCCTCACATGATTAATTTAAATTAATTACATATTAGTCCTAAACACACTTCATATGTTTAACAATACTTAACTTACATTAATATTCATATCTATATATATATAGTCATATAGATGATAGTATTAACAATATTTAATATGTCTACATATTTTATATTCGTACATATATATATAGTCATATAGATTATATTATTAACCACAATTAATATTAACCACAATCAATATACACTCTAAACACCTATATTTATATATCTATATAGTCGTATTTATATATATGTACATATTTTATACATAACACTCTAAGCACTTACATCTATATAACTATATTATATTTATATATTTAGATAGTCGTATATATGTATAGACGTATATCTGTATATATAAATAAACACATCTATATATGTATATATGTATAACCGTAAATATATATATATATATATATATATATATTTATACATATATAGTAGTTAAAGTTATAACACTCTTTAAATGTCATTTTCTACATTCAATGAACTTTTACACCTAGAATACTAGAAAACTCAAAATAAAATACACTTGTATAAATTGGCTAACATATGAAAACACTTGTTAGCATCTTAACAACTTAGATTAACACTTAAGGAAATTTAGGGTACAACACATGACAATAGGTTACAACTCATGGTTTTTAGGTTTAACAATTGCATAAATTATAACCACAAGCTAGTGTGAACACAATTAATATAAGACTTAGTTGGAAAGTTGTAATAAATGACCAAATAAAATAATCTTCTCTCTTGCTAAAACACTATAAATAGGGGAAGGGTCTTGCCCTCATTTCTACACAAACACCCACACTCTACACACACACACTACTCTCCACACACACACCTCACGTCCACACACACACACTATTTTATCCACACTCTCATATATATATATATATATATTTACACTCTCACATATATATATATATATAGTTACCAAGAAAAAAATAGAATAAGGTAGAGATTTTCTCCAAATTATATAAGTTTAGTTTAAGCATGTAGAATTTTAATTTGCAATTATCATTTGACATGCTTATTTTATAATCATCTATCATATGTCATCATGCTAGTATACATGCATATAGTTGAATATAATTATGATATAATATGTTTTATATTGTTATCATGTTAGACAAATCATGTTTTGGTTTTCTATGTGCAAAAGCATGTTTATATATGAAAACTTAATTGCGCATGCCGGGCCCCGATGTGTTACGGTGGGGATGGGGCAGAGTTCGGCCGGGCAGCAACGGGCTTGCCGGTCTTAATATATGTTCTCACCATCCCTGGTCCTAATCCCACCTTACTCGGACGGAGTGTTCCGTGTACTGAAGTGGGTCGTAGGAATTTGGCGTAATCTCGAGATACGACCACCGGCGAATAAGGTAGGAATTGATATTGTTGGAGAATAAGGTCGGAAAGGAGCAATGTGTTGAGAGTTATAAGGAAGTTGAAATCACTATTTGTGATCCAAAGGTAAAAAGAAATGTGAAATTACGTGATACAATGCGCTTACATGTTTTAATGCACACACTATCACCTTATATGATTGGTGAAAATTTTCTACTCAACTATGATGTTGATCCATATTATGTACATTATTTTAGGGGAAGATGTTTGCACGGATATAGCAGGCGAGACTATAG
Organism: Petrea volubilis; assembly: GCA_026212405.1. NCBI lineage: Eukaryota > Viridiplantae > Streptophyta > Magnoliopsida > Lamiales > Verbenaceae > Petrea > Petrea volubilis. Next base: position 21,941,734 of record CM047870.1, read on the forward strand.
AAAATTATGAAGTGAAGAATTAGTCACTTGTTGTTTTGTACCTTTAAAAGAGAATGATCATTGTTATATTTTCACTTCTCTATCATGTATGATTAAATAAAAGAATTTGTTTTTTTTACAAACAATCGAGATTTAGCAAACAATGTTCAGATCGTTACATGCACCCTCCACCTGTTCCCTTTAAAAATTTCCACTGGAAATAATATTTCAACCAAAATTAAGAAATTTCTAGAATTCGGAAGGTATTTTGAAAAATAAAAGGTAATCTCATAAGTTTAACACTTGGTCTAAATATTACCAATGATTGATCTTAAATTAAATTCAATACCATCACTAGTAGAACGTTAATTCAAATTGGCAAGATCATGTCTGCTATCACTTTAAAAACAACACATAGTTTCGAGAAACAAAGTTGCCATTGACTGATAATGATACAAACTTGTGTACGATGGTGCATAGTTCAATAAAAACATCAATAAAAAGTAACTAAAATAAATATTTTATGGTATATTCCCCATATGAAGTGCCTTTCATTGTCATCCTCTTCTTTTTAATATTTTCATGACTATTTGTTACCCAACCTTAGTTGTCAATATTCTTCAATTTACTTTTAGAAACCAGGTGAAAAGTTAGAAAGATATTGAGAAGCATTCAAACTGTCCAGGGGATTTCTTTTACCTTTTATTTTTCTCTAATTTTCTTTAATGTATCCTAGTTTTTACGAAGAAATCGGCTAGAAGAGATCAATCTTTTACAAAATGTTAAAGGAATTTTTATTATTTAGGGGGAGCTGGGGGCTCCCTCTCCTGTTTCCATCTCTGAAGTTAGTGTTCAATTGGTTACTTTATTTATTTATTTATTTTTATATACAATGTCAAATTTGCCCTTTAATTTTGGTTTGTATATCATTTTCGGTGGAAAATTGCAATGGAAATGGGCGGAGAGTGAAAAGTGCCAAGCTAATGCATTTTCAATGATGTAAATGTCAAAATTTCATATTTCTGGTATATAATACCAATCGAGTGTGTTTAGACGATATAATGTGTCAATTGCCCGCAAGTGTTACTAAGGGTTGATTTGATCATTTCAAAAAATTAAAGAATAAATTTGTAATTATGATAATTAAATCTTAAGATAATTGACTGTAATTTACCAAAAATCTTTTAGGGGAGTTTAGGACGTTGTATATTTATATATCTTCTCTCATTATTTTTTATGGAAAATAGGTCTCTGGACTATAATTATACTAAGTTCGATTAAATTCCGAAGTTTTAGAATTTTAATTGTCTCTTAATTGTCTAGAACTAGTAGCGCAACACACTCTATGTATGTGCAAAATATAAAAAATATATATTTTAATTTAGTGCTTAAATTATTTTAGGATCAATATATAAATATATTATTAATTTTTTTATAAGAATACCTTTTTAAGAACAATTTGAAATAATTTCTTAAACTTATAATAAAATAAAACAAAATAATTATATAAAATAAATTATGCAATAGAAAAATAAACACAAAAAAAGAAAAAATGTCGAACAATTGTAATTAGAGAAAGTGTTTTGTGTGTGTGTGTGTGTGTGAGAGAGAGAGAGAGAGAGAGAGAGAAGTATTAATTATTGATTTAAATGAACTTTGTTTATGAAAAATGAATTTCAACCTCTAAAATCCATTATGACCAAGAAAGTAGTTTGTGGGTTAAGAATATGAGTTTTCAAATTGGATATAATATACAATATTAAACTTTTATTTGCTTCTTTATTGCATGTGTTTGCTAATTAAAGAGGTAAATTTGACACGTCAAAATTTGGTATTCGAATTGCATCTATTTCATGGGAATTTTCAATTTTAATCACAATTTTACATGTCTTTATTTATTTAACATAGAATTAAAGGGCAAATTGTGTAAAATCACATTGAAAAAAATGTCATTTGTAAGATAAAAATAACCTTTTTGTTAATAATAGTATAAATAATTCTATTGACCTCTTACATTAATTACGAAATCTTTATTTGCTATACTATTCAGACTAGGGTGACAAACTGAACTTAGTGACTATTTTGCATTCTTTAAACACATCCATGTACTTGTGTTTTCAAAAAAATAAAAAATAAACACATCCTTATGTATATAAGTCAGGAAAGTTACCAATCAATCTAGACAAACTTCTTAGGAAATTGTTCAGTTGAACCCCAGAAACTTATACAACATTTCAATAATTGGGATAAAGTCTAGAACACTCCCCATGTTATGTTAAAAATGCTGAAAACTCTCCTATGTTCTGAAAATATGTAACGAATAAAAGGAAAAAAGCAAAATTTGTGATTTTCTGATATCATGCATAAAAAAGAAAAAGGGAAAAAAAACTGTATTTTAGAACTTTTTGGAAAACAGAAACTGTGTGATTTCAAATAATAATAGATAGGTTGATACTAGAGTTGTACTCTTTGTATTTAAGATAAATTTGCCTCACTTACAACATCCAACTTTTTTGACATAGTAGCATTATAAATTTCAAGAATTATCAACTCAAAGTATTTTGAACACAACGACTAACTTTAATGCTGGCAAGCCTGATAGCTTCATTGAAATGACTTTCAAGCCTAAATATTCTCTATGGCTATAAAATTAGCCCACTCCAAAAATTCAACAATACCACAAGAATAGAGTTTGCAACACCATAAGGAGCGCTTGTAGCTCAGTGGATAGAGATGTAGCCACTGCGTAATAAGATGTGTTGTTCGCGTCGCATCCTAGTGTATGATGACCACAAGATGTCAAGATTTTGATGTTATATTGTGAATTGCACCTTTTGTCTAATTTCTAATTGGAGCAACTGGCGCGTTGTTTTATTTTTTCAACTAGGTGATCTTTTCTCTAGGAATGGTAATAGGTCAGGTCTAGTACAGGCTAAGCCAAACCCGAATGTTTGTTCAAAATTCACAACCACTGAATCCAACAGGCGAAAAGTAGCCACTGCATAATCAGATGTGTTGTTCGCGTGGCATCCTAGTGTATGATGACCACAAGATGTTAAGATTTTGATGTTATATTGTGAATTGCACCTTTTGTTTAACTTCTAATTGGAGCAATAGAACCAAAGTAGGCAAACACTATCCCTAAGACGCTAATTGCCTACAACTTAACGTAGAACTTCAATGCTCAAAGGATTATAAATTTTTTTATAAAAAGTAAATAAGGAATTGCATCGAAAGACGATGGCTATTTGAAACGATATTACAAATTTTGGCTACAAACGTGTGCATTGAATACACAAGTCATATCTACAAGCAATTGCATTAAAGGACTCTAAGGATTTTGACTACAAATAAGTGCATTGATGACTTCGTATAATAGTTATACAGAAGTGTATTGAAAGACTCACAACACTCTACAAACATTGAGGACTTTAGCTAAAATTCATCGTGCATGAAGCTCGACACGAATACAGGATACTACTTGACCATATTGATATCTCAATCCGGTGACAGTGAGTAATGACTACGACCTAGTAACACTATGGAGAAGACATACTGAAATTCCCATCTCGAGCGAAAAGGGCATGGCTGTGGATTTCTGTGTGGCAGTTTTCTAGCCTACGAACTAAGCTAATCTTGATTTATTCTAGCTGAAAATCAGTTAAGTGTAGACTTCTCCATTGATGTTGTTGTGTTGATTTGTTTGTTGACCATAGGTTGTCCTTGTTGTTGTTCCCCAACCCCTTTTTTAGAGTTTTCAGGATGGAACAAACTGTCCATTTTAATTAGATCGGGAATTCCTATATTTGAATCTAAACTTCCTTGCTGGTGGATGTGGTTCAAGCGCTTGCACTTTATTGGTGGCATTTGGATATCCCTATCCCTTATTGAAAACCTGAATAGCTTGAGGATTTTATCACATGCCTAGTTTTTATTGACATTACCATTATAACCAATCCCTAAACTTTCTCAAGGTACAAATGTTATTCATTGTATTCCTTTATTTGTGCACATGGCCTATTTTCAAGGGCTACACTCAACTGGCTAATGGTGACCATCCTCACTAATTTATTTTCGACCTTAGCCGGCCCTTTAATGTGTGTCAGCCTAATCACTTCATTGAAATGACTTTTAGGCATGAATAATCTGCCATGGCTATAAAATTAGCCTACTCCAAAAATTCAAAAACACCAAAAGGTTAGAATTTACAATGCCCCCAAGCAGCGTTTGAAGCTAAATGGATAGAGTGTATGTTTCCTAAGCAGAAAGTCATAGGTTTGATCCCTAACTAGCATGTTTTTTTTGTTTTTTTTTTTTTTTGACTAGGTGATCCTGTTTCTAGGAATGGTAGCACGTTGGATACCAAACATGAGTGTTTACTCAAATTTACAACCACTGAATCTGGGCAAAAAGTAGCCAATACAAAATCAAATGTGTTGTTTGTAGGCGTGCGAGTATGTGATGAGCACAAGACATGAAGATATTGATGTTGAAATGTGAATTGTGCCTTTTACCTAAGTTCTAATTACATTGATCGAACTGAAGTAGCTAGACACTACCCTTGAGGCTCTGACTGCCTACAACTTAACGTAGGACTTAAAAATCCATTGCTCAAACAATTATGGAAAAGTTTATAATTGGTAATTAAGGAACTACATTGAAAGATGATGACTTTTAAAATGAGTATTATGAACTTTGGCTGCAAACATATGCATTGATAACACGAGTCATATCTATAAATAAGTGCAGTGAAAGACTCCAAGAACTTTCGCTACAAATTAGCTCATTGATGATTCCGTGCGATGGCTACACACAAGTGAATTGAAAGACTAATAATACCCTACGAACATTTATGACTTTAACTATAATTCCTCAGGCATGATGCTCGACACAAATGCAGGATACTGCTTGGTTGTATTGATATCTGATTTCGATGGGAATGAATGATGGCTAAGACTAGGGGTGGGTGTTTCAGGTACCCAACCTGACCCAACCCGATCGGGAAAATTCCTATTGAGTTGAGTATTCACTACTAGAAAAACAGCTAATAGCCACGGATTTTGGCCACGGAAAAAATCTGTGTCTAAGCCATGGCTATTAGCCAAGGATTAGCAACAGATTTAAAAAAGAAAAAAGAAAAAAACTTAGCCACGGATTAGCCGTGGCTATTTTTGGTGGCTAAAATTGGCGCGAAATTTGCTGCCAATTTTTAGCCATAGATTAGCCACGGTCACACCGTGGCTAAAAATTCGTGGTCAAGTTTTTTTTTTTTTTGGCACTAAATATGGTTTGAAATCTTAACTTCTTAATTGAAATTAGAGCATTAAACCACTACACCACTTTAACTTTTTATTTAATAATTAGTTTTTGCTATACTTAACTAATATATGTATATTATATATATATTGATATATATATAATAAATGATTCAATATATTACATACAAATAAGATTATATATACTTATATACATGTATATTTATATATAATTAGATGTATATATATCAGATATATATGTACATATATAACATATATTAGATATATAATACAATGATCTATATTTATATAGATTATTGATATATTTCAATGTTTATTTCAATATCAATTCCAATGAAGAATGATCGTTTCAATTATTTGACGATATTATAATGTTCTATTGAGTTAATATACAACTTAACTTTCATAATTATTTCTTTAGTTTAATTTACCAATTTATTATAATATCACAATATATGTTGGATTATACTACATATATAAGTATATAAGTATACTCCTAATTAGTCTATTTCATCGTTTATTGTCAATTGTTTATATATAAGAGTTAATTATCTGGTTTTGAAAGTTTATAATTGATCAATTGTCATAACTTATATTATAGTTTTATTAATAATTCAATAACGTATAATTGTTATTGATAATTTACAATATTTAAGTGTAAAATAACTAGGATAATAAGGTCAAAGTGGTTTAGCCACGGTCAGGCCGTGGCTAATTAGGCATGGGCTAGCTGTTAGGATTAGGCCATGTTTTTATTTATTTATTTATTTTTTTAAGATTAGGCCATGGCTAATCCGTGGCTATTAGCGACGACCTTATATTTTCCAGGATTCTATGGCCAAATTGGCCACAGTCTGGCCGTGGCTAATCCGTGGCTCAGTAAAGGCCGTGGCTAACATTAGCCATGCCACTTTTAGCCACAGAAAAAATCTGTAGCTAATTTTCTGGGCCACGGATTTTTGCCAAAATCCATTATTTCTAATAGTGATTTTCGAGATGGGATTCGGATCGGGTACCTGAAATTTTTTTAAAAAAATATTGAATTAGTTACCCCAAAGCCCAAATCCAATTCTCTCATCTCACTCTCTCTCTCTCTTAGGTCATGACCAATAGCAGGCAGCAACAACCCTATATCTCTAATACTATTCTCTCATCTCACGGTGATGGGGTGACGACGCAGCGACTGGCTGACGAGGCTAGGGTTTGGGGCAACTAGCATGTAGCAAGTCAATTTCATACACTTTCTCCCCTTTTTTCTAATTTTCATACCAAACTTTGAGAATTTCATACAAATTGTTGTGATTGAGCATAAGTTGGTGTATTGGCGACTGAAAATTGAATGGAAATTAGGACTTTTTGAGTACGAATTGGGACTTTCTTGTTTTTTCCTCAAATTTTGGAGATTTTAAGCATATTTTCTTTGCAATTAATTAGTCACTGCTTGTTGTGGAGCTGTGGTAAGTTTGGTCTTAAAAAAAGAGTAACTTTAAGTTAAATTAACTTTTTTTGAAAAAAAAAAATTGGGTACCCAATCCCGAAAATTTCGGGTACCCGACATCAAACTCGGGACAGGATCAGGTAGCAAAATTAGCTACCTAAAATTTCGAGTACTAGGGCCAAAATCCCTGAATCCCGAAATCCTGTCCCAATACCCACCCCTAGGTACGACCTAACAATGCTCCGGAGAAGACACATTGAAAATCCTATCTCGAGCTGAATGGGCATAGTTATGAATTCTAATGTAGCGATTTTGTGACCTACGAACTAAGCTAATCTTAGTTCATTCTAGTTGAAAAATTAGAGAAGTGTAGATGTAACGTCCTCGAAATTCCTTTATATTTTAATAAAAATAAATAATAATTTTCACATAAAATTTGTACAAAATACAACGGCTTTCAAATTAACACCTATCCAGCCTAAGTAAAAACTCTATAATGCTCCTTAGTTCTGCTCTCCTAACGTCCGTTTCAGGTTGATCTAAATTAGACATGTAAAACACGGTCAACAAACACGTTGAGTAGAACTATTACTCAATCACAAAAGGTACAGGTGTGTGAAAGTTGCACATAAACATTTAAAATCACATAATACTCCCTGTTTATCACATATAGTGATTTAATGCCTTATAACTCCCACCACGATGAAACAATCCAATCGAGTCACTCCGCGATTTCATCAATCCTAACCGAGTCACACCAGTGGTCATAACCCGGGTATATGCTGAAGCCTACGACCCACTCTCACATGGAACACTCCGTCCATATGAGGAGGGATTAGGAGATGGAGGGCTGGAATACTTATTACCGGCATATCCAATAGAATGTCCTGGCGGAACTCAACCACACCCATTCCGAAAATATTTTGGGTCCAACACATATTTGAGAAATAACTTACTCATAACACATAGATCTTATCAAAGCATAAACAAACATATCATGTTCATGCACATATCATTGTGAAAGCATAATAGCACGAAAACAACTATCATGATATTAACATGTATAGCAAATAATGTGAGGCATAAAATCTTAAAATGGGAACATAGGCAATTACTTAGTATTTTTACCATTATTTGGTAAATCCAAGTTAAAGCCTTGTTTATGAAAATAATGTCAGACTATTTTGCCTAAACTACTTATGAGAAAGTTAATAATTCTACCTTTTCAAATGTTTTTAGGGAAAAAGGGGGTATATAAAGGGCTATATGGAAGGATAATACATATATATGGATGAAAATAGAAGCGTTTGTGTGTGTGTGTGTGTTTGTGTGTGTGTGTGTGTGTTTGTGTGTGTGTGTGTGGATAGAAGATAGGCTATTAATATGAAGTGTTTTGGGTGTTGAGAGTAGAGTGAGTGTGGGGGTATGTTTTAAGGAGGGATTTGTGGGATGAAAATGAGGTTGGGTTGTGATCTATTTATAGAGGAGGAAGAGAAGAAATGTCTAATATCATAACAAAATAAATATATAAACCATACATTCTATATGGATATTAATTTATACACATCATTATATTAACTACCTTGTATATATATGTATATATATGTATGTGGATATGTAGGTGTTTATGTAGATATATATATCACCACTAGTGTATATATATGGATGTGTGTGTGTATATCTAGATAGATAAATCACCACTAATTTATATATGGATATGTGTGTGTATATGTAGATATATAAATCACCACTAGTATATATATGGATGTGTGTATGTAGATATATAATTCACCACTAGTTTATATGTGTATTTATATAAGTATATTACCGCTAATATATATATATATATGTTTTGTGTGATTACCGCTAATATATATATATATATATATATGTTTTGTGTGAGTGTATAGGCAGATATATATATATATATATGTATATATATGTAAACGTGTGTGTGTGTATAGGTGATGATTTCACTAATTAACTATATACTTATATATACTAATTATTTAACTAATTAAATTAAATATATACTTATATATATATATTTCAGTTATATATATGCATAAACTAATATAATTATTTTAGAAATGTTAAATAAATAAGTAAATCTATTAGATGTATATATCACCAAGTACATATATGTATTGGAGGGGATATTCTTGCAAAACGATTATAAAATATACTAAAAATCTAGACTTTATACTTATCATTTAAATAAAATCCGAAATTTATGTTTATAATAATTAAAATTCAAAAATTATACATATAAAGTCATAAAATATATTGTTGTATTTATAATCTTCGAAAATTATATATTTTCATATAAAATCTGAAATTTAACATTGAAGTTACAAAAATTCAAAAATTGAATATTTTATTTAGAAAATTCGAAATAAAATAAAATAAATACATGTCTAAAATATTTATTATATTATTTTTGGAAAAGAATAATTATCAAACAATTTTTCAAAAAATAACAATCACAATTCAAAATTAATACTTTAAGGTCTAAGTTATAAAGTAATATTAAAGAATAAAATTCGAAAATCATAAAAATTTCACGAATTAAAAGATTTTATATCAAATATTTTGCATGTTTCAAATGCTAAGAAAATAAATGAAGGAAGATTCACATTTTATATAATGCATTTAGTGTAATGCACAATTATTCACAAAAAAAAAAGAAATTCTCATAAAATAGTAAAAGTACTTCATAATTCCAAATATAAAAGAATGTGGTTTACCCGGTCGTCACAGTAGACTTCTTGATTGAAGTTGTTGCGTTGATTTGTTCGTTGAGTGTAGATTGTCGTTCTTGGTGCTCCCCAAACCCTTTTTTTTTTATAGTTTTCAAGTTACCATTAACTTTTCATTTTAGTTGAAGCTGGAATTCCTTTTTCGTATCTAAACTTGATGAGGTCGTAATCCGTCCCACATCGAGTGAAGACGAGGTACTTGAGCGCCTTATAAGCGCCAGGTCCTCTCCCACTTAGCGAGGGCCCTTTTAGGACAAAACCCCCCGTGGAATCCTGCTAAGCAGGAATAATGACTACGTAGGCGGGACAATACCTCGCGGGTGAGGCCACCGGGTGGAGATCGGATATGGGTTCATCATATGGCGCCGTCTGTGGGGACCGAATGGTTCTCAAACCCCTCGTCTGGGGGGCTTATGATGAGGTCGTAATCCGTCCCACATCGAGTGGAGACGAGGTGCTTGAGCGCCTTATAAGCGCTAGGTCCTCTCCCACTTAGCGAGGGCCTTTTTGGGACAAAACCCCCCGTGGAATCCTGCTAAACAGGAATAATGACCACGCAGGCGGGACAATATCTCGCAGGTGAGGGCATCAGGTGGAGATCGGATATGAGTTCGTCAAAACTTCCTTGCTCGTGGATGTGGTTTAAGCACATGTCCTTTATTGGTAGCATTTGGCTATACCAATCCCTTGTTAAAAACTCGAATGGCTTAAGAATTTTTATCACATGCCCAACTTTTATTTGCATTGTCATTATAACCTCTCCAAGTAAGAATGTTATTCATTATCTTCCTTGGTTTGTGCACATGGCTTATTTTCATGCACTACACTTTATTGGCCAACATGGGCCATCAATTAAGCCTCTACTAATTTATTTTCGACCTTGGCCCATGCTTCAATGAGGGCCAACCATATCGCTTCATCGGATTGACTTTTGGGCAAAAATAATATGTCGTGGCTATAAAATTAGCCCACTCCAAAAATTTTAAAAATACCAAAAGAATAGAATTTAATACAGCACAAGACGTGTGTGTAGCTTAATGGATAGAGTGTCTATTTCCTAAACAGAGAGTCATAGGTTCGATCCCTACTTGGCACATTATTTTATTTTTTTTGACTAGGTGATCCTAACTCTAGGATTGGTAACAGGTCATGTCTAGTATGGGCTAAGCCAAACTCGAGTATTCGCTCAAAATTCAAACTATTGAATCCGACAGGCGAAAAATAGCCATTACAGATAAGATGTGTTGTTTGCCGGCATGCTAGTGTGTGAGAAGCACAAGATGTGCACATTTTGATGTTGAAGTGTGAATTGCCCCTCTCACCCTACTTCTAATTAGAGCGATCAGATCAAAGTAGGCAAACACTACCCCTGAGGCTCTGATTGTCTACAACTTAACGTTGGACCTAAAAATTCAGTGCTCAAATGATTACGAAAATATTTATAAAAGGTAAATAAGGAACTGTATTGAAAGACAATGGTTATTCAGAACACATATTACAAACTTATGCATTGATAACACAAGTCATATCTACAAACAAGATCATTGAAAGACTCTGAGGACTTTGGCTACAAATGAGTGCACTGATGACTTCATATGATGGCTATACACAAATGAATCAAAAGACTCATAGTACCCTACGAACATTGATAACTTTAGCTATAAATCATCATGCATAACGCTCGACACAAATACAAGATACCGCTTGACCCCATTGATATCTCATTCCGATGGGAGTGAGTGATGGCTACAGCCTAACGACACTACGGAGAAGACACCTTGAAAATCCCATCTCGAGCGTAATGGACATGGCTATAAATTCCGGTGTAGCAATTTTCTAACCTACAAACTAAGCTAATCTTGGTTCATTTTAGCTGAAAAATCAAACAGGTGTAAACGTCTTTATTGAATTTGTTATGTGGATTTGTTGGTTGAGTGGAGGCTACATTCTTGCGGCTCCCCGACCCCCATTTTATAGTTTTCAAGCTGCGAATGACTTTTCATTTTAGTTGGAGATGGAATTCCTTGATTCGAATCTAAACGTCTTTGCTGGTGGATGTGGTTTAACCACTTTTCCTTTATTGGTGGTATTCGGTTATGACAATCCCTTATTCAAAACTCAGATGGCTTAAGGATTTTATCATATGCTTAGTTCTTATCGGCATTGTCGTTATAACCAACCCCTAAACTTTCTCCAGATAAAAAAGTTATTCATTATCTTCCTTCCTTTGTGCACATGGTTTATTTACATTGGCTACACTCAGTTGGCCAGTATGGCCCATCAATTAAGCCTCTACTAATTTATTTTCGACCTTGGCCCGGGCTTTAATGTTGGTCAGCTAAATCACTTCATCGGAATGACTTTTGAGCCTAAATAATCTACCATGACTATAAAATTATCCCACTCCAAAAATTTGAAAATTGTTTATCTTTGGGTCCAAATGCCAAGACTTGATTGGACCCTGATTCGTACCAAACTTGCATGGACCAAGACCTGCCCGCTAGACCCAACCCCACAAGGTGGACCCATCAAGCTCGCTAGACCCACCGAACCGCAATACCTGTGAACCCGTCAATACTACAGATGTAATATAAGTAACCACAAAAACGTTAAGCTCAGCACCATAATTTACAAGCTGATGTGGTCGGATTTGGTTCGCAGACCGCGTCACTTTGGTCAAAGGATCGGTCCGAGCAAGAGTGTCCGAGTCTTGTCCAAAGTTTGAGTAAGGGAGTATAAATGCTGGTCGGGTCTTGTTCTGTAAGGATGGAACACACGTGAGCCTAGCCGGAAGTGTCTCTGGCGAAGACCCGCCGACGCTCAAGTCAGTATTCGAGCAGGTCTTCGAAAAGCAATTAAGGGAGTAAGAGTGGATTAAGATGAGCTTACCAAATGAACAGTGTTGTTACACTATTTATAATAATAGGGATTGGATGGGTTGGACTAGGGTTAAACCGGCCCAGCCTTGTTGCACGCTATTGGAACATTCCACGGCACGCGCCGGGGGCGTGTCGGGTGCACGTTGTCAGAGATAGTTGTTCAGGTCACAACTTCGAGGATGGAATAAGACCATTCCGAGAAAATAATACCTGGTCGGATTCACAGCTAGACCACCCGAGGAGATTGGAGTGCTTTGTCGTGGGTGTCATAGCCCCGATGAGGCTAACGGGTCGAGGAGACTGACACAGAATCCTGATCGGACTTGGCCTGACACGTGGCAATTCCAAGCTGGAGATTTGCGCTGAGCTGGAGTCGACGCTCGGGCTGAGCTGGCGAACACACGACCAGGGGCGGATTTTGCCACGTCATTAGTCCCCCCAGTTCATGGTCTGACCGATTCGACCTATACGAGCAGTCTGTGAACTATTCGAGGAGATGACGCACGTGGCTTTGCTCAGGAATTCCCGATCAGGAGTTGGCGGTAATTTCAAAAATTGACCATTGGGATGTGACAGTTGGTAATAATTACAGCGTCCGTTGGACTTCCCGAGGAATACGTTTACCGTCCTATAAATAGGGGCTCCGGGCGAGGCTACAGGCGCGTCATTTTATCAACGAGCTGAGATTTCACACCGAGCATAGACTGAGAGCACCAAGCACCCGAGAAACACTTCGAGTAGCCAAATCCTCTTTTTGACCAGCCAAACCTAGGTACTCCCTCTTCCCCGATCTGTTTCTTTCCTGTTCTTCCTTTTCGTTAATCTTGAACAATCCTTAGATATGAGTCAGTCCATAGGCAGTTCAGATAGCCAAAACCATATGGTCGAGTCCCCCCTCGGGGGCAGCCTGAGCGACATAGATCTGTCCTTTTCCTGGGAGGCTGAGGCCTCTTCTCGAGGCCCAGGCGAGACTAGCACAAGTCAACCGAGGAGGGGCGGAAAAAGCTCGAGCAAAGTGGAAGAGATGAGGAGGCGAATGGTGCCGAAGGCGAGCAGGAACTTCCCCCAATGGGTGATGTACTGGTTCCTTTGTGGAAATCCCTTGAGGAGGAGGGGAATCAGCCCGGACAGTCCTCTCAACGAAAATGGAGGGCCACATCTGGTAACCAAACGACGGTGAGTTGGGGAAACATCATCGCTCATAATACCGAACGGGATGTCCAAAAAATGCTGAACCACTACATCCACGGTCCCTTTGGTTTGATCTGGCCGAACAGCGAGGATTCCATCACGAATCCCCCGGAGGGGTGCATCCCCATCCATTATGCACACGTCGTGGTGGCAAAAGGGAACGCCTCGATCTGTCCGATTCAACTGACCCCGAACTCGTACGCCTTGATCTGGGCCTTCGTTGTTTTTTGTCGTTGCACCGGACATAGCCCAACCATAGCCAACTTCTCCGATCTCTACCAAATAAACCATTCGAGCAGGTCTTCCCCGAACGATGAGTTCAATTGCTTTTTTGTGAGTGCCAAAAATGGAAGGAAACTCATCGAAACGGCCTCATCGTCGTACGAGGCGGACTGGAAGTAAAAATGGTGCTATGTTCACTCCGAGGAGGCATGGCCGGTGAGGAGGGTGCATAACCCAGAAGCGAGAAAGCTTTCCCTGGCCGGGCTAGGGTCGAGCAGCTGGACAAGGGAATGGGTGCTCGACCACAAGGCAATGGGCCTATTGAGTCCCATCTACATGACCCAAGAGAGGTTTTTGGTGAAGGCCGGGCTCTCGCCGACCAGGCTTGACACCGAGCATGTTACCTTTGGTATCCAAAATTTATAGTATATGTATTTTCAAATTATGGTGATGTATATTGTTTTTCGTTCTTGCACGGATTGTTCCTTATTATCTGATCGATTTTATATGCCTTGCAGACCTTCACGTACTTGAGATGGGGCGCATGAACCTAATATCCAAGGTGTCTGGCGGAAGGAGGAGACCATCTCCCCCCCCCCCCGAGGAGGCCCGAGCTCAAGCAGGGGCTGCCCTCGCCGCCGCAGCCATCGCTCCGAGAAGGGCGAGGCAGGCCACAATTCCAACGGCACAAGCCCCTGGCCGGGAGGCAATCATCGACGTGGAGGAGACGCCTCTCGTTTGGAAGAGGAAGGCCCCCGACTCCACACCTCCGACGAAGGCAGCTAGGCCCGCTTCGAAGAAGGCCGCCCCGAAATTGGCCAAAGGAAAGCGGCAGGCTGACAGCTCCGGCTACTCCTCGGAAGAGCTGGACGTGCTGAATTACCCTGATGCCCCGGAGCCCCGCTTTGGCCCCAAGTTCGGAGACCTTTCCTGCCAGAGCATCCTCGGATGAGGGAACAAAAAGCTGGCCATGAGGAGCTTGCGGAACGGCATTTTTAAGGCCGACCAGATCATCCTCTCCGAGCTCGATGATGCCGAGCTGGCCCTAAGTATTGCTGAGGATATGAACACCCTCCAGCAAAGGGTGTTTCACGGCCTGCGTAGGCTGGAGGTCAGCCGTGAACGCTGTGACAAGGCTGAAAGGGAGGCTCGAGGGAGTCGCCTCCAGGCGGACCTTGACGAGGAACGGCAGAAGAACCAAGTCACTCAATGAGAAATCGAGGAGGAGAGGAAGAAAACCCACCAACTGGAAAAGCGGATCGAAAAGCTCGAGCTCAAGTACAAGAAGAGGGAGTCTGAGCTGGAGCAGGAAAATACCCTCTTGAAGAAGAAGGCTAAGGATGCCTTTACATAGGGTGAGAAGAGAGGCCACCGTTCGATGAAGACTGAGTTGATGGCTTCGGTCCCTGGCTTGGAGAAAGAAGCCGTGAAACGGTTTGTCCGTGGAACGGTGTTCGAGTATGCCACCATTCTCCGCGGGGCGAATGACGCCTCCCTCGGATTCGAAAGAGCCTTCAACCAGCTGAAGGCATGCGGCGTTATCCCTCATGATTTTCCCATGGAGGGCTACGACATTCATCTGAACGATGCCGGGGTGGAGGACGCCGAGGATGATGAGGCGTTGCCGGCGTACGAGGATGCGGAATTCGCCCAGGTCATCTCCATCGTGCAGAGGCAAGTCCGCAATGAGGTGCACAAACGCTTGGGGCAGCCTCTCTCTCCAGACGTGGAGCCCGACGATACGATCATCGTGGACCAAGAAGGGTCCGAGGTGGGGGCGACAAGCACCCCGGTGAACAAGGGCGTGGTTGGTGCTGGAGGCTACCAGGCGATGGAGGCGGCGGTTGAAGAACTAGCCGAGGAGATAGATGGTGCATAGGCACCTTGTTTGAATTTTTGAAGTGTTGTAAGCCCGAGGAGGCGGTTTTATGTAATTCCTTTTTCTTTTTTGATTTTTTGAATTTTTGAACTGGTCGGTTTTTTTTTTTTTTTTTTATGAGATGTAAGCTTTCCTGTTATCAATCAATGAACTTGGATTTGTTATCAATCAATGTCTATCGTCGAAGTATGATTTGTTAGCATCAGAACTTAAAATCGACTTCAAACTTGGACGCTTAAAATGCTCATTGTCGAAATATGACTTGTTGACATCGAAGTTTGAGATCGAATTCAAACTTAAAAAATGAAAGACGCGTGAAATGACATATTTCGACCTGAAGCATCACATCGTATAAGAAATTTATTAATTGAAGCATCGATGAGAAACAATGTACGTAGGATGCAATTTAAAAAGAAAATCAAACAAGCCTCGAGGAAGAAAGGTACCTCGAGGATCAATTGTATTGGAGTTTTGAATAGAAATTTACAGAGCTCGGCTATGGAGTAATCATACGTAGAACCTCTTAAGATTCGTGGCGTTCCAAGGACGGCGTAATTCTTTTCCCGACATGTCCTCGAGGCGATAAGTGTTGTTTTTTCATATTTTGATGACCTTGAACGGACCATCCCATTTAGGGTCTAACTTGCCCACCGAGCGAGAAACTTCGACCCTTTTAATGACGAGATCCCCGATTTGGAATGTCAGGGGATGGACATTGCGATTGTAAGCGCACGTGGTGGATGCCCGGAAGTTATCCACCCTTCGCTTAGCATTGCGCCTTCTATCATCGGCGAAGTCGAGCTCAAACAGGTGAGCGTTGATGTTGGCGATTTCATCCAAGTGAGCTACCCGTGCGGAGGGGTGCAATACTTCGGCAGGTATGACAACGTCGGACCCGTAGACCAAGGCGTATGGTGTGTCGCCCGTCGCAGTTCGAGGAGTGGTCTGGTAAGCCCAAAGCACGCCAGGGAGCTCGTCGGCCCAGTTACCTTGAGCGTCGACTAGGGCGGTCTTGAGTCCGTGGAGGACCGTTCGGTTGGTGACTTCGACTTGTCCATTTGCCTGGGGGTTACCCACGGAGGTGAATCTCTGATCGATCCTAAGACTAGAGCACCATTCCTTCACCCGATGGCTCTGGAACTGAGTCCCGTTGTCGGAGATGATAACTCTGGGGAGTCCGAATCGGCAGATGATGTTTTTCCAAATGAAAATCTTGATAGTCGAATCTGTAATCTTTGCTACGGCCTCCGCCTCAGCCCACTTCGTGAAGTATTCGACAGCAACAATGACAAACTTTCTCTGTCCGGGGGCCTGAGGGAACGGCCCGAGGATATCAATCCCCCACTGGTCGAACGGTCATGAGATTTCAACATTTACCATAAGGGCAACTGGCTGGTGAACGAGATTGGCGTGCATCTGGCAAGTTCGACACCTTCGGACAAAGTTGAAACAGTCTCGCACGAGGCTAGGCCAGAAGAACCCTGCCCGGGATATCTTCTTAGCTAATGCCCTCGGTCCGGTATGGTTTCCGCAACACCCCTGGTGTATCTCTTCGATCACTTCCTCTACCTGCTGCTTGCTCAAACATCGTCGAGGGGGCCCATCAAAGCTTTTCCTGAACAAGCGCTCCTGCCTGTCTAGGACATAGTGGGAGGCTTGTCGTCAGAGTCTCTTAGCCTCAACGGGGTCCTCGGGGAGAGTGCCATTCTTCAAGTAGGCGATCAATTCGGCGATCCAATCCTCCGGAGGTTCGATGATGAGCACACCTAGTTCTGTTCCGAATCCAATCAAGGGCGATGTCGAGCTCAACACAGTTATACCCCTTTCTTTTGTCCCCTTCATCGAGCTGGCAATTTTCGACAGTTGAACCGCCCTATTGTTTTCTGCTCGGGGGATCTGCTCAATCGTGAACCTGGCGAACTTCCCCTTCAACTAATTGACCTCGTCTAGGTACCTTGTCATCGACTCCTCTCTGGTGTCGTAGTTTCCATTAACCTGCTTGGCTACCAACTGCGAGTCAGTCAAAGCCACTAGCTCACCCACGCCCTTGTCCAGAGCTATCTTCATTCCTGCGGCCAGGGCCTCGTATTCTGCTTTGTTGTTGGAGACGGGGAACTCCAAGTGGATAGCGAAATCGAGCTCATTGCCGAGCTCATCCTGCAGGTAGACACCGGTTCCTCCCCCCGAATTCGTGGAGGACCCGCCGACCATGAGGGTCCAAGGCGTCTTCAGGTCGGCCTCCAGTCTAGAGGCCATTTCTGCAACAAAATCTGTCAGCACTTGGGCGTGAATAGCTGCCCGTGGTCGGAACTGGATGTCAAACTCCCCAAGCTCGACGGCCCACTTCACCATTCGACCAGAGACATCGGGCTTAGTCAAGACCTGTCTCAACGGCTCGTTAATCAGGACTGTGAGAGTGTAGGCCTGGAAATATTGCCTCAACTTTCGGGCTGAGTGCACCAGGGCAAGGGCAAGCTTCTCAATTTCCATGTAGTTCCGTTCAGGGCCTTGAAACAGCTTACTCAAGTAATATACCGGTTGATGAATGCGGTCGTCCATGTGAACTAGAACCGAGCTGATGGCATTCGAGGATACCGCCAAGTAGATGTGAAGGGGTCTTCCCCGAACTGGTTTTAATAGCAGGGGAGGTTCGGTCAGGTAGGCTTTTAACTCGAGGAGAGTTTGTTGGCATTCCTCGGTCCATTTCCAGTCAGGGACCACCCTGAGAGCCTTAAAAAATGGGAGGTTCCGGTCGGCTGAGCGGGATATGAACCTACTAAGGGCAACTATGCGTCCTACCAACCTTTGAACCTCCTTCACCGACCTGGGAGGCTTGATGTCGAGGATGGCGTGAATTTTTGAGGGATTGGTCTCGATCCCTCAATGGCTGACTATGTATCCGAGGAACTTCTCTCCACGGACCCCGAATGTGCACTTGTTGGGATTGAGTTTTAGACCATACTTTCGCAAAATGTCAAACACCCGAGCGAGGTGCCCCAGATGATCGGATTCCTTCTCGCTACGTACTATCATGTCGTCAACATAGACCTCGACGGTCTTGCCGATCTCTTCATTGAACATAAGATTTACGAGCCTCTGGTATGTAGCGCCGACGTTCTTTAGTCCAAAGGGCATCACGAGGAAGCAATATGTTCCCGTCGAGACAATGAACGATGTCCTTCAGCGGTCCTCCTCGGCTATGTAGATTTGATAATAGCCCTGGAAGGCGTCCATCATGCTCATCAATTCGCATCCCGTTGTTGAGTCGACGAGCTGGTCAATCCGCGGGAGAGGGTAGTGGTCCTTTGGGCAGGCTTTGTTGAGGTCGGTGAAGTCGTTGCACATCCGCCATCGACCGTCCCCTTTTGCCACCACGACCACATTGCACAGCCACTCGGTGTACTGGATCTCGATGATGTACCCGGCGTCAAGCAGCTTTCTGACTTCCTCATCTATGATCCGGTTACGCTCTTCGCAAAATATCCTCATCTATGGACAATCACTTCAGGGTCAATCCCTGGAAAATCCGAGGCCTTCCAAGCAAAAACATCGGCGTTAGGGCGGAGAAAATCGATCAACATGACCTCACTATGTGGATCGAGGCTCGTTCCAACCCTCGTGGTCTTAGTCGGGTCTCCCTCGACGACCTCGACTGTTTTAAACTCGTCCACGGGCGTGATCTTTTCCTTCTCAATCCTCCTCCTCTTCGCTGAATCGGGCTCGGAGGATCCAGGAATGTCGATGTGCGGGGCCTTTGTGTTTCCGGGTCGGGGTGCCGGAATTTTCTTCCATTGGATGGATGCCATATAACACTTCCAAGCATCCAGAATCTGACACGTCACCTACCCGACCCTAGCGGGGGTTGGAAATTTTATTTTCAGATGATATGTGGACACCACTGCCCGAAATGCATTAAGGGCAGGTCGCCCCATGATGATGTTGTAAGCGAACGGGGCATCCACTATCAACTACTAGATCATCAAAGTTTTCCTCCTTGGAGCTTCCCCCAGCGAGATGGGGAGCTGGATCATTCCAAGAGGAACTACCTCGGACCCTCCAAATCCGACGAGGGGGGTCTGCACGGGAGAGCATGTGTAACCCCCCAAGTCCATTTTCGTGAATGTGCTGGCGAATAGGATGTTGGCGGAACTCCCATTGTCGATTAGGGTCTTGGCCACAGAATAGTTGGCCACATCCAGGTTACTAACCATTGGGTAATCCGGCCCATCCTCGAGGCCTTCTGCCTTAGGGATGTGCGCAAGGTCTCGATCAGAGAATTCAACCATTCCCTCCTCTGACGACCCTGCCGATCTGATGGCGTAGACATGCAATCTCTCATGGTAGTATCGCTCCTCGATACAGTATCGAGCTTGGTCGAGGCGCCTCTCCACATGTTTCCTCCTGCTCCTGGAGTCACCTCCATTTGGCCCTCCTGCAATGGTGCGGATCATTCCCCTGGTCGGGAGGTTATCTTGCACGCTGGGTTGATTGCCGGCCCGAGCAGAGGGTGTGCAGTCTCTTCGAGAGGAGCGGGTCCTATCCCTCTTCGGTGACCTAGATTCATCGTTCGCGGAGGACGGGGAGTTGTGTTGGCGGCTGCCTTCGCCCTTGTGACCCTGCCCTTTCTTCTTCACGTACTTTTTGATCTCCGGGCATCCTCTGTCGATGAGGCGCTGTATTTCTTTTTTGAGGTCATAGCAGCCCTTGGTGTCGTGATTACCCACTTGTTTATGAAAACCGCAATATTTATTTCCCCTCGGGGGGGCTCCGTCTTTGTCCAGGATCTTCCTCGGCCTTCGGAAGATCGTAGGGTCGCTGGCATTAATGGTGGCAAAAATTTCCTTTCTCGACATCACCAACGAAGTAAGGTCGTTGTCTCATCGGCGATCCTTCTTTTCCCCGGCGTCCGGCCTCCTTTTGAACCTCATGTCCTCAACATTTATGTACTGTTGAGCAATGGACATAACCTTCTCCATGGTGGCCGGACGCTTCCTGGCCAAGTGATCCGAGCACGCTGGATTCCATATTGCTTCCATAATTACGTTGAGGAAGAAGTCCATCTGGACACTCTCCACCTTGAGCAACTCGGTGTTGAACCGGTTGAAGAAGTCCCTCAAGGACTCATTATCCCACTGCCGGATCTTGTACAGGTGGGGCGGAGGCAACTTAGCCAGGCTCTTTGTTTGGAAATGGTTGACGAACTTCATCGCCAAGTCGGCGAAACTTCTGATCGAACCGGGAGCTTGTCGGACGTACCACTGTGAGGCCAGGCCCTGGAAAGTCGTGACCAGTAATTTCTCCGCAAAATCATCGTCGATCATGTGCACGCGCATGGCGTGCTTGAATTGTATAAGGTGCTCCTTGGGGTCGGCTTCCCCGTCGTATCGAGGCAGGTCGGTTGGGATTCTAAACCCTCGGGGCGCCCGGGCCCGCTGAAGGTAGGGACAGAGAGGGTATGTTTCATCGGGCGCAAAGTACCATTGCGCCAATCCCTATCCGGAGCGATAAGACACTTCCTCGAGCTTTCGGTTGAGGTCTTCCATCTGATGCGAAAGCTCCCCGACGTCGTCCTGGGATAGCTCCCCACAACGGACCTCGTCGATTCTCCACTGGATCTCTGTGGCTTGGTGGGAAATTTCCTCCAGGGGTTCCCTGTGACTCCGAGCAGGGTTACCGATGAGGCCCCCACGGAGGACTCGTCAACTTCCTCAGCAAGACGCGGAGGAGGTCGTCTTTCTCTCCGGGGCTCCCTTGGGATGGGAGCCCGCTCGCGCACGTGCGCATCATCCCGCTCAGCGTCGGTTGCTCGAGCACCTCGCGGGGGGCGAAATTCCTCCCTCAGTGAATGAGGGTCTTCTGCAGCGGCGGATGGGGAGGGGTTTGGGTTCCCCCTCCTGATTTCGCGTAAGAGCGCGTTGAACTGATCCGTCGTCAGAACGATGAGGTTCTACCCGACGGGAGGTGCGGGCGTTGCTCCAGTGACTTGCGGGTCACTTTGGGGCGGAGCGTTGGAAGGCTCCGCGACAGGATAGGTGGTTTGCGTCTCTATCCCAGTCCGTCGTGTGTTTACCATTCTCTCACTCGCTTGAACAGGGCCCTCCTTCTAGCGCCAAAAACGATGTGGTCGGATTTGGTTCGCAAACCACGTCACTTCGGTCAAAGCTTCGGTCCGAGAAAGAGTGTCCGAGTCTTGTCCAAAGTTCGAGTAAGGGAGTATGAATGCTGGTCGGGTCCTGTTCTGCGAGGATGGAACACACGTGAGCCTAGCCGGAAGTATATCCGATGAAGACCCTCCAACGCTCAAGTCAGTATTCGAGCAGGTCTTCGGAAAGCAATTAAGGGAGTAAGAGTGGATTAAGATGAGCTTACCAAATGAACAGTATTGTTATACTATTTATAATAATAGGAATTGGATGGGCTGGACTAGGGTTAAACCGGCCCAGCCTTGTTGCACGCTATTGGAACATTCCACGGCACGCGTCGGGTGCACTTTGTCAGAGATAGTTGTTCAGGTCACAACTTTGAGGATGGGATAAGACCATTTCGAGAAAATAAAACCTGTTCGGATTCATAGTTAGACCACCCGAGGAGATTGGAGTGCTTTGTCGTGGGTGTCATAGCCCTGAGGAGGCTAACGGGTTGAGGAGACTGACACAAAATCCTGATCGGACTTGGCCTGACACGTGGCGATTCCAAGCTGGAGATTTGCGCTGAGCTGGAGTCGACGCTCGGGCTGAGCTGGCGAACACGCGGCCAGGGGCGGATTTTGCCACGTCACAAGGACACATTGTTTATCAAGTACCAAATAGAACAGATTAGTACATTGTCTAATTCTGCAGACTTTCTCACTTTTTATTCTTTCTTTTGATTTTTTTTGGGTACGACAAAGCTTTATGTTATTTTATATTTCTCTCCAAGATGAAGTGGTCCGAGAGGGACAACTCAAAGATTTTCACCAAATACATTGTTAGAGAAATTAAAGAGACCATTGAAATAACTAGGATTGTGAACCACTTCTTGTCTTCTTCATAAGGATATTTGAAAGAGTAAAAGAAACAAACCAACAACAAATGTTGGCAAGCGATGGACGACGCTCACGTGGTCGGCGCTAGTTTGTATCTGCTCACGCGCTGATCATGGTTCGCCGTTGCGCCGCGAAATCGGCCGGAACGATAGTTGTTGTCCCATCGCGACGGAGTGGAACCGCCGCGGCTATGTATCGGAGACGATTCAGCGATTTATAGGCCAAATCGGCGTTCCACTCCGATTTCTCAGACCGGAACGGCGATTTGGACCGGAACGGAGGAAGATATCGGCGACATACAGGCAAATCTCTTCACTCTTTCAGACGTGGGTGCTCGTAGCCGCCGGCGTTGTTGCTCGCGGTTGAAGGAGACAGTGGCTACGAGGCTTGCCACCACTGAGCACGGCTGCGCGCTGCTGAATTTGGGTATTCAATTTTCAGATCTGGGTATTGATTGTCTTGGGGAAAAAAAAAAGGAAGAAGAAGATGGAAGAAATCTGGCATTGAGTTCCTGGGTTCTGGAGTGAGAGAGCGAGTTAGAGAGAGAGAGAGAGAGATGAGTAGAGAGTGATTTTTATTTTTTTTTTGTCAGAGATAGGCTGAAATGTTTAATTGATATTTTAGGGCCATTTATCATGAGTTTTGGGCCCTTTTTTTAAGGTTATACTAGTTTTTTTGCAGCCCATTATATATATAGATTAGTTTTACTATTAAATACATTTTATTATTAAGTACATTTTGCAGCCCACATATAAATATACATATTGCAATTCATATGCAATATTTATGTTTTTTATTTCAATATTTAGTTACTATGTTATGTAATTTAACAAATTATGTAATATATAGAATTTTAAAACTAATTATATATTTTTTCATAATTTTGAATATTTTTTTTTAAATTTTATTTACAAATTCCATTCCGACCGCGAACGTTCCGCGACGTGGTATTGGAACTGGAACGGTAGCCTCCATTCCTTTCCCGCGACCGTTTCGGCGAACCATGGCTCTGATGGTGGAGGTATTGGTGAGTGGCATACACGGCGGAGCTTCCGTGCCAGAGAGATGTGGTCGGCGATAAGATTTGGGAGTGAAGAAGAGAAGAGCAGTCCCATAGGATTTTGAAATCTATCGTGTTTGAACAATAGCTTTTCATTTTCAAAAACGCTAAATATATATATATATATATTGGGAAATAGTAAAATTAGAGTTGAAAAAGGAGTGAAATTTGAAAAATAGTCAAATTAGCGTTGAAAATGGAATTGTGAAATTTGGGAAATAGTAAAATTAGCATTGAAAATGGAATGGTAAAATTTGGGAAATAGTAAAATTAGTATTGAAAATGGATTTTGAGATTTGGGAAATAGTAAAATTAGTGTTGAAATGCTCCTAAGCATGTTAAATTGATAATTTATTATGTGGGATATTATGTGATATATTATGTGATTATGTGACTAAGTGCACCTGAGCCACACACACATGCACCTTATGCGGCTAGATAAAGTCTCCTACTCAGTTATATCAGAGTAGCACAGTGGAAGCGTAGAAGAGTGGCTTGGTTACAATTTGAGCAGATGATTTGAGAGACTTTATTAAAATAGTTTCATTGTAGCAAGATGTGACTTGCTATGATTGTTATTGTACCGATTATTTTGACCCGTTTATGTATGTGTATAAGTTTTTATTGGACCCGAACCGTGGGCGTCATATATATATATATATATATATATATTAATTTATATAATATATATATGGGTTGGGCACGTGTCGGGTCTACCTAAGGGTGTTCAAAAAAATCAAAAACTAATAGAACATACTGAAAACCAAAAAAATCGAACAAAATCAAAACACATTCAGTTTGGTTTTCATTTCTTTTTTAATTTTTAACCGCGGTTAAATTGAAAAAACTGAATTTTTGTATCATTTTGGGATGAAATTCTTTTACCATCCGAACTATGGTCTTTTTTACGCTTGACCCACTAAACCTTTTTTTTTTTTTTTGACATTTTACCTCATCAACTTCATGATTTTCACACATTACCACCTCAAGGCTTATTTTTAGTTGAAATAATTTCCAAAAGAATCACGCTTGATGACTTTTTGTGTGTGTTTTGGGTTTATCTAGTTATATTGGAACAAAATCTGTGATTTTTCAGATTTTTTACTTAATATTTCCAACACAGGCATAAGGTGGTAATTTGTAAAAAAATTATAGTGCTTAGAAGGCAAAATATGAAAGAAAAATGTTCAACTGGCAAAGTGTAAAAAAAAGTTATAGTTCGAATGAAAAAAAAAATTATTATCCCCAGTTTTTTCTCATGTATTCTAGGTTAAAAAAATTTTATTTGATGCTAGGGTGGTACCCATTGGGGGTAGAAGCTTTAAATGTGCATAAGGCGCCTTAAACTGAGGCCATTTGCTAATTTTGGTATATTTCTTCCTTTTTTTAGCTTAAAATCTTGTCTAACAAGTTTCATATTCCCTTTAATGCTTTATTCTATGGTTAGAGACTTCTATACATGTTAACCTTATTTTTGAGAGCCATCATTTTTCAGCACAAATTTGGCTAGCAACTTATTTTCTACTCCCTTTAGGACTTTTTTTTTTTTAATGCAATTTTTATATATATTTTTATGCTCTTTTAGGAAAATACCATGTCTTAACGTTATTTAATTTGTTAGCTGTGCAATTCAGACATATTATTCAATTGATAAAATCATATTTATACAGTTGATAAAATTAAATGCGTAATGTTTAATTAAACAAATACAAGTAGAAAGAAGCATAATTTAATTAGAAAATCATTACAAAAAAGAGAAAAACAAATGGGTTCGCCTTGAACTAGTGAAAAAGTCAAATTTTGATTTTTACCCGTAAAATTGGTGCGTGGATTTGGGTTTAATAGTAAAGTTGGTGATAACATCTAGAATAGAAAAACGTTAACACTGGAAAGGTCACATTGATCGAATTACTCTAAATTTACTATTGCTTTCTATTAATTCATTTTAACTTCATGGTAAAGAAATTTGAACTAGTAATTTTAAAGAGAAATTGAAGAGCTTTACGCATAAATGCAATCTATTGGGATTTTTTCTATTTTAGTAGTCTCACATATTAATTATATTATACATATCAACTAACAGTTGGCTTCATGGGATGAAATGTTAGATCCCTTAAACAACGTTAAGGGTTCGAACCCTGACGTTGTTAATGGAGCAACTGGGTTGGGAGGATCGCCTCCATAATGATCATCACAATACTCGATCCAAATTAGTCGACCAACGAATCGAAACCAAGTGACTAAGATCAGAAAAAAAAAATTATACATGATGTGTTATCCCATTATAAGAGCCCAATTATGTGATCCGTTAAGAAATTAAGTTTAATGGGCTCGTAGAAATATCAAACTGAGTATGAGGTCTTTTATATGTGTAGAAATCTCGTCACACTTTAATTATATTTGATGGGTTCATAATTAAAGTGTTTTGACATCAGACATATTAGGTGTGGTCCCTAAGCCAGAATAATTATGACGTTATTCTTTCTGCCCCTATTTCAGAGAGCAAACACAGAAATGACAACGTTCTTATTGGCTTAGAAGATCACGCTCCACTTTTCTTCCGCACCTTCAATGGATCAAGATAGATATTTGAACTAAAGTATTATTGATTATTTACTAAAAATCCTATGCATGATCGATTCGCATAAATCGTATTTTATGTTCGTATTATGGATTGTTATGTTTAAATCCATGTCTTGTTAAAGTTTTCAACACAACAAACAAAAACCTGATATGAGATGCAAAAAACGTATTATCATGCCTCATATTGAACATTTTTTTTTCGTCATTCAGTTTTCTTTTTCTTTCTTTCTGTTTTCTTTTTTTTCTTTTTCTTTTTTTTTTTTTCTTGTGTGTGCGTGTTTCGAAGAGATACACATTAAGCACAATAGATTGAACCCAAATATGTATTAAAGAGATACTTTCATAGACGCAATGTATAATTATAATATGAAACTTCAATGAGCTAGAGAATGAAAGAGAGAAATTTACGATGAGTGGCGTTTGTAGCTCGAGTCAGGCATTCATCTTATACCCAAATATACATTTATATCTATATATATATATATATATATATATATGATGTGGGTCGATTTTGGGAGCTGGTCGACCTTGATCGGAAACTCTGGTTCAGATGTGTGGAATGAAGGAATTTGATCGGGGACGTTGACGTGCAACAAGGGAAAGACAACCATAAGCTAGCCGAAATGGGTCTCGGCTAAGACATCCGATACTTAAGTCAGTGAATCAGTTTTGTCTAATTTGAGCAGAGTAAGGACGTTGAGAGTAATTAATGATAGATTCTTACATAAATGCAAGGGTGTTTATAGTATGTCCATATAGACCACGCTTTGGGGGCCCTCTAGGCCAGTAGGCCGTTCAAGGGTTGATGTGGACGACTCCATAAGCCTAATGGTAGGGTCAATAGGTAATTAGATGACACTCAATTAATGAGGTATGGGGTTTTGGTGGTACCTCCATGCCTTGGACTGACAGAGCATTTAATGTCAGGTAGGGATCCGTTGGATTCGGTGTGGCCTTGGTCGATCCAAATCAATCAGAGAGGCCAAGGAGATGGGTTTGAGGGGACGAGGACATGGACCCGATCGAGAGAGAAATCGTCCGGCCACTGTCGTCTGGGATGGTTATGAGAGGTTTGCCAAACCCGGTCGTATACGGCACACGGTTTAGAAAATGTCTCCACTGGCTTCGCGGGCCGGGGGGAACCAGCGAGCGCGTGCGCAGCGAAATGCGGTCGAGAAGTTCGGTGTCGAAATATGTTCTGTTGTATATTATATATATAATACACACTTTAATAACGAACACGCGCTTTTGCTGCGGTGAATATTGACATCTGTTCTTATATTTTTTAGACACAATGTTGATTACAATACAATATAACAAGTTGAAAATATTTTTGATTTTAAAAGGAATATATAAATGAATAAAAAACTAGTAAAATTAACCACCTTGACTGTGTTATTTTTAGCTATATATCACACTAATAATTTTTAAGGTTATTTTGACTTTTATGAATTTTTTCTTGTTAGTAGCATTTTTATGAGTTGAAATCATTATAATATCAAATATATCTTAACTTTACTAGAAAACAAATATCAATGTTTGATAGTAGACTTGCTCAATAGTTGCAACTAAAAAGATGCACATGATACTCTATGAAATACATACAATTGTTTAACATCTATATTACCTAAAAGATATCATCAAAATTAATATATTACTTAAAGATAACTAATTGTCATCTTTACTCTTGTTAAAGCTAAAGTATGAATAATCATTAATTTTTATATTTATTTGTCTAAAGTTCGTTCACATATGCTTTTTTGTAATAAAAATTGACCGAATAATTTTTAGTTGTCTTACGTACATTTCGGGGTGTAGTTTCGTTAAGTAATAAATATAGAATAATTTAACTATCATTCCTACCAATTATATTTGTGAAACTTCCACTTTATAGTAAATATATATTTTTAAGTATATCACATGATGAATTTAGAATATTTATGGTTCCACTTTTTCATACCACAATTTTCCATCATAGCATTGTCACTACCACTACCACTGATTTTAATATAGTAAAGTCAAAATCGAAGTTAATCACATTGTTTCGCCAAATATCCTCCACCGTAATTGTCACGCCTATGTTATTTTCCAAATCCTTTTTGTTTTTATATTACTTATGTAACATTACCTTCACCTAGTCTTGACTACAATTGCCATCTCATCCACTATTACTATTAAATCACCTCTTATATTATAGCCACTACTTTTAACAACGACTTCTACTACCATCTTCATCTCCACCTTCATTTGCATCCTCCTCTCTATTGTCTCATATGGCAACCCTTACACCAAATCACTACCATGCTAGAACATCTTTAAGAAAAAAAAAAACAAATTAAATGTAAGCATATTATCATTCATAAACTATTATGTTTAATTTTTTATAATTACTTGTTAGTTCAAATTTTAATTGTATGATATTATATTAGTTTGTTGAACTTTTGTTTATCTATACAAATTTTGAATAAGTATTTTATGCAATAAATGAAAAAAAGGTATGTACATTATCTCTACTTATTTGGTTAAATTGCCTAAAACCCTCACCTATTTTGTTTTAAACGCTAAAAATAGTAAAAAAATAACCCCCATGTTCTGAAAAATCCAACACACTCTCCCTCTCTGCTAGTTAAATTAATGGCATTACTTTTCAGTAAGTTCCCGTGATGCCCTATCATGAAGAGCCATTGAATCTTACTTTGAAAAATGAACGGCTTGGATCAATTTTTAAATATAAAACTACGATATTTAAAGACAAATCATAAATTAATTATGTATAATATATATAGGGTATATATATAGAGACAAACACACACATGCAAAAAGATACATAACCGCAAAAATATATACACACACACATATAAGCACATGAATATATATATACATATACATACAAATACACACAATATAAATACATACATACACAGAGAAGGATTTGTGGTGGGAAGCTGAAGCGTGGGGTGGGACAGGGGGAGTGGGGCTGATGATGGGTGGATGGCTGAAGCTTGGGTGGGGGGGGTGGGGGTGGGGTGGATTTTGGGATTGTGTGTCAAAGGAGAGGGGAGGCGAGGCGGGTTGGGGCATGAAGAAGAGGGTATGGGGAAAGGAAACAAGGGTTTAAAAAAAATGGTAGTTTGCATTAACATTCACTTTCAGATTTTTAACTATTTTACTGTTTATTATTTTAATTTTGAGTTTTGACCAAAATTTTTATTATTTGATTGATTTATTCATTTATTGATTAATAAATTAATATTTGAGATATATTTTTTCAATTTCTATAAATATTTAGCTAATTACTAAATAAATACAAATAATAATATTGTGCATATTTATATTTCAATAAGATGACAATTTTAAATTAAAAAATAATTTTCTTTATTTTTTTTATTTTTAATAAGCTTATTTTCAAATTTTTAGTTTACTTGCAATTTTAGGTGCAAAAAGATAATTTTTAATTCATAAGTGAAAGGGGCATTTAATGAATACAACATAAATGTTAGTCGAAGGGTGCTGAAATTCATCAATGTTTGTACTTTAGGTGCACGACAACTCCTGTTAGTTTCAGACGCGGAAATGGGGTTAATGTGAAACAGTTGGGGGGGGGGGGTGGGGGGGGGGGGGAATTATTTTGTTATAAAATTAATGTAGAAACTCTGAAATCTTTGCAATATATTTATTAATATTTTCTTTTTTAAAACTTGCTAACTTTTCTCTTAATCTACAATACTATCATATCCTTAACTGTCTTCTGATTTTATTAGTTTTACTTTTCTTTTGGCGCATGTATGTTTTCATTTAAGACTTGTTTTATTTTTTTTTGAATTATTTCTCATTCAATACAAAGTTTGTGAAATATAATTTTCTACTAGATTGGTTTTTGACACTCCTATTTAATTTAGAATTTTCATTAATTGACCAATTTGTCCTTTTAAATTTTAAATATTATTTTCGCTTATTTATTGGACAAAAAAAAATCATAATAGCCTATTCTTCACCTTCTTGATTTAAAAAAACTATTCTTGGTGCAAACTGTGAATATGAAATCATGCTTAAAAGACTGTCATTGTGAAGTTTGTCTGTCTCTCTTTTTCCTTTCTTTTATTTTTTGTAGGAGATATTTTTTTTCTTTGAAGTTAGATAATTTTAAGGAGAAATGGATTAGTGCGAATGTACATATGTTGTTTTTTATTTAGTATTTTGCATATTTGAATATTAGGAGATTACACAATATCTTTTTTTTCTTTATTACTTAATTCTTTTATATATTACTTTTTTCCTTTATGTCATAATTTCATATACATGTTAAAAAAGTTGATGTATGACCCAAAATTTTTTGCTAATAATGTTTATTCGGTATTCAAGTAAGTAGGACAAAAAAAAGAAAGATCAGAACACAATTAAAGATTTAATGTAAGGTTGTGATCTCGTGTATTTTTTTTATATGAAAATGATTACAATAAATAAAATGGTATATATGTTACGAATGAGAATAATGTTTTAAGATTAATGGATATTTTAGTCAATTTATCATACAAAAAGTTAAAAAGGAAAGGCAATATAATTTTTTTGAGTGCCATAAACAACTCCTTTTTCCACTTACAATTTTTTATCTTTATTTTATCATTACATAGTTTTTTAAACTTTCTAGTTTTACACTATCATTGATTCACCAATTCGAAGTAATTAGTAAAAATAATTATAATTTTTTACTTATAATTATCTTTTATTTACATTCTTATGACAAATGTGGATACTTTTTAACCCTATTAATTGCGTATTTATTTACTATTACTGCATATTGATATGATAGTTTTAGATAATGACATAATAAATTCAATCGGTTCAGTTGCATTTTGTGCTTTTTTCAAATTGTATATTGTTTATAGACTTTGCATTTCTGTTTTTTTTTTCATTAATTATACAATATCACAATAAGAGAGAACAATATATTGGCCTAACAGATTTTTAAAGATATTAAAAATAAAATTTTTTACAATTGATACCAAAGAGTGTTATAAAAGGATAATCTATCCTAAAAAAAAATCCAAGAATGTTATAAAAGAGTTATTATAAATTGTATAAAACACTCACGGATTGAGAAGGATTCAATTGCTAGCTATTTTTATTTTTTATTTTTTTTTTTTGTATGCCAAAATTAATATTATAGAGTCCAAGTAAAATCCAACTCGTTATTCATAATTATGGTATAATTTAATCTAGTGTTCAGTTTGAATTCTAACTTTACTTTTTAAATTACTAAAAAATTATGATAAATATTATGTACTTTATTATATAAAGTTATTTTAGTCTTTACAAAAAAGAAAGAAATGTAAAACACCGATTAATTATTCGCACACTAATTAATTGTTCGCACTTTTAAATAACCAATAATAAATAGTCATATAATATATTATATATATATATATATATGTGTGTGTGTGTGTGTGTGTGTGTGTGTGTGTGTGTGTGAATGAGTGTGGGGATAAACAATATCTTGCAATGGCTTACTTGACATATCTTGGTAAAAAAATGTCTCAAAATTTTCTTCTTTACAGGAAGCAACAAACCTGTGTAGATTTTGTTTCAAAAAAATAGTCACATTTGAGAAGAAAAAATATCATGACATGGCCACAACACTTACTTTTCCCTTTACAAATTTTGAAACCTGCCCAGTAACAAAAATACTTTAGCTAGCACAGATTGGATCCTAGTATTGGAAGAACTATACAGTAAACACATCTCTGCTATAATGATGTACGACGAAGAAAACGATGAGGATAACCAAACCCCCTCAGTCCAGTGAGAACTCTTCCAGCC
>CM047870.1:21974340-22037346 GCA_026212405.1 Petrea volubilis
ACATCTCTGCTATAACTGATGTACGACGAAGAACCGATGAGGATAACCAAACACCCATCAGTCCAGTGAGAACTCTTCCAGCCATATAAGCACTTCGTTCCTCTTTGAGAGCACCACGAGTGAAATTAAGACGGGAAATCAGTAAGCTTAGTTAGATCAGCAAACAAAAATTATCTAAGAAGTTGCTGTAAGATACTAAAGCAAGCTAAATGATGATGCTAATTGCTAAAGCAAAATGTGAGTTGCCATGCAAAAATACGTTCTTTTTTAAGAGGTTATTAGTTGGTGAATGGTAATGATTAGTGTTGCTATTATACTCCAACTAAAATGAGACATCCTATTACGGTAAATAATGCGACAAATTTAAATGGATATCCCCTCAAATAATTCATGCTGTATCTTATTTCACACAGTGAAGAAGATAATATTTACTTCCTCTAGCCTCTTGGCTACTCTTTCATTTTCATTTATGGAGTCTGTATTCTAACCAAGCTTCGATATTATGAAATATCATTTAATACCAAAAGGGGACTTTCTGAAGTAAAGGGAAAAAAATTCAAGAAATAAACGTGAATTCCCTATGCTAGTGAAACCTTAGAAATTGTTACGTGAAGAAAAATTGAGAGTTCTTTTTCTATTTTTTTTTAATTTTTATCTTACCATTATGAAGCTCCAAGTCCGGCCTGGATCATTGTATCGAGCTAGCATGCAACCAGTTTGTGGATTCAGACCATCCTTGATAAGTGTAGATCGCAAAGCTTTTTCCTTCTCTCGAACAATTTCCTCGGTCGGTTTTCCACTGAACTTTGACACTGCAGCAATACCTCCCTCTACCTTCCTCAAACTAATTTCTGCTTGTTCAGGAGCTGGCAAACTGATCAAAAGCACACAATTTTCGTGTCATGCATTTGATCACAAGTTATGCCTTTCAATCCTAAATATGAAACTTTACTCTCCAGTATGTTATTCTTAGCTTAGCTTCTACTGCACAGTGTCACGCTCGAGAACCACCAGATATTTTTCTTAGAAAATTAGAGTTGGGAGCTTGCAAATAACTTAAAAAGAAAAGATACCATTGAACTTTGGAAAACCATATCACATTATCAACCGTACGAATTTCGTACTCCTATAACTTTGCCCTGGCCCCTGGACATTACCCAGAAGCTTACATTTAAACTCAAAAGGCAATTTTTCCTTAAAACATGGAACAAAATTGGACACATTTGTCACACAGTCACAAACCTTGGCACTAGTCGGGGGGTTGGTAATCATCGAAACAAGAAGGGGTTAATTGTAATTAGGCCAAAAATCAGGTGGTGTGGCTGCAAGTCACCCTAAATGAAAAAGCATTAGCAGGCATTGCAAACAATGTTCAACCGCTGACACAAAAGCTCAAAAATCTGTTTGTTTTGAACTTCTACAAACACCCCGTAATAATGCTAAAATCAAAAAAGCTCACCTGCTCATATCCTTTTCTGATGGAAGAACAATCTGGATGGACACTTTGGGGATTTCGGGGTCAAATGTCTGTGTAAATACAGGAGTTGTCATCGGTATTTTCTCCGCTGCAGAATTCTTCCCAAATATATACCTTACAGTATATTAGGATTATCCAAATAGTTAAAAATAAATCACGACTCTAAAAAAAAAAATGGCAAAAACAAAAACAAAAAGTCTTACCCGGCAACTGAATTGAAGCCACTGGAACCAGACAGCTTGTCACCATTTGTTTCAACAACAATAAACGGATCGTATTTCCTCACCTACAGATGCATCACAAGTCGAAGTTTTCTTGAAAACTGATTTTGACTAATGCTTTTTTTTTCTTTTTTTCTTTTTTTTTAAAAAAAAAATAGAGTAAACAAGGGTAGGAACCTCATAGTTTGCAGCTCTTTTCAAAATTTGATATTTTGGTGTTTCGAGGTCTGGAGTCTTGTAAATCCGAAGCTGCACAAATGACACTTCCAATAGTCAAGAGGGAAATACATTTACTGATAAATTCATTATAGTCATTACTCTGGTAAAAAGGTATTTCACCCTCTGAAATGTACTCATCATTTTTATACACTTTGCCATCTACATGATACGAAATTAATACTTAATCACATTGTGCCACATTCTGCCTGGGAAAAAAAAAATATATCACGTATGGAATTTTCTGGCTAATTATTTCCACCGACTTAATACCCTTAGTATTCACAAACAGCACTTGAGGTCTTCTCAGCTGACAATACACTGAATATAAATTTTAGTAAATATGGCAGAGTATAACAAAAAAAGTTTAGCCAGAAAAGTGCAAAAACAAGTATGGTGTCGAGTTCAAAATATTATTCTTTACCTAATTATTATTATAACTAATAATGTTTCTTGTCACACCTGTTTTACCAGGTCCAGTAAACCTTCCAGAGAAAAATAGTCATTGTTCTCGATGGAATCCCAATAGTCCTTCACAAAGAAATGAACTACAATGAGCTGTACTTAATGATAATATTAGTATTCTATATCCCTTGTATGGTGAAGGGTAAAAATATATATATACTCACCACATGGCTGCAAAACCTGTTAGTTTCTGGATTAATGCCCATAACAGAAGTACCGGTGAAGACTAATTCAGGCTTCCAAGGTAAGAGAATGAACCTCATTACCATAGTCCACCTTGTTGTTATCTCATGCGGCCCTGTCTACACCAACCCAATTAATCAGGAAAAAATAAAATAAAATAAAATAAGAAAGTTTGGCCTTTAATTTAACTTTGATGCAAACCATACCAAAAATCATATCTTGACCGTTCTCTCTTCCGTTTTTCTCAATCTACGGTCCAAATGAGCTTTAAATTTAAACCAAAAGAGGAAAAAGGAAAAAAGAAAAATTTAGATGGTTTCTATAACTATGTACAACCACCTAAATCTTCTCCTTTCAGTTTCAAAATTACACACACATCCCCTGTAGGATGTAACTTATCTTCGCCTCACATTACACACAGTTAAATGTAATTATTCAAATTTTAGGGGTTAAATACAGAGAAACTCTTGAGGTGAAGGCCATTTTAAAAAAAAACCCCATGTGGTATGATAAATCATAAATACCCGACAGCATCTGATTCAGTGTAACATATACTATATATCTGCTGGTGAGATTTGTAATGCAAAACCAAAATTAGGGGGGCATTTATAATTTTTTATACTACAGAGTGTATAATGAAAATGGTCCCATTTCAAGATTTTTATTTTTATTTTTTTCGCTAACTAACCCCAAATTTTAGCAAATTTGCTCTCACATAAATGGATTATATTAATCAATATTCCTGAAAAAGCTTGTCAAGTTTGATCGAATTTCGTTGGTTAAGAGGGAGTGGAATTGACAGTAATTAGTTTAGATATTCCAAAAATAAAAGAGAAGATTGTATTACTTGGCCTTCTTCAAATCCTAATAACAAATTATACCCAAAAAAAATAAAAATAAAATAAAATAAAATCCTCATAACAAAACATGTAACAAGTTCAAGAGGGACACTTTGCAATTCTACAACACTAAAATTATCAAAACATTGTCCCAAATGATTCACCAAAAGGGGAACTTTAATCCCAAATGAAACTATTGAACCAATCATTGTTTCTATATTCTCTTTAATTCCCAACATATATACAAAACACACACACACACAGATTACAAACAACTGCAGAAAAAGCAAACCTGTTTAACCCAATGCAACTGGAAATCAGGGTTGAAGAGCTTCCTCAACATGGCGATGTTAAAAAGGTACCCACTTATACTGTCGTGCTTCGTGATTGGGTCCGTGAACTTCACACGCTCAT
This sequence comes from Petrea volubilis, assembly GCA_026212405.1. Taxonomy (NCBI): domain Eukaryota; kingdom Viridiplantae; phylum Streptophyta; class Magnoliopsida; order Lamiales; family Verbenaceae; genus Petrea; species Petrea volubilis. Next base: position 21,978,156 of record CM047870.1, read on the forward strand.
CGTACGCCGTCCGATCGATCCCCTGATCGTCAAACAGGTGGGGGAGATCCTCGTACAAGAAATCCACCAATTTTTGAGCATCAAAGGTTATGAGTTTTGGTGGGCTCTCTTGATCTTGGGCTATGCTTCGAAGCTTAGACTCCCACTTGAAGATCTTTTGGTCTGTGATTTTGAGCGGTGGTAAGGTTTTACTTTTGGTTCTGTACTTGGGTGGTGAGAGGAAAAAGGAGGTGCTCGGGAGTTGGCAGCAGGTGGTGGAACTCCGCCGGGTGGGGGGCCGTGGAATGGCGACCGGAAAATGTGAGGTCCCCATTAGCGGTGGTGAACGTAGTTTTTGAGTGGTTTGCAGTCTCCATTTGATGGGGATACTTTTATTTTGAATTTTGTGGCTTAGAATAAAGACTTTTTTTTTGGGTTAAATTTCATGCACACACACGCGTTATAGAGAAACCGTTAAAAAAACCTCAATATGTTTGAAAAAGGCTAGAAATTCCTGACATTTTGAAAAATTCAACACATTCACTCTCTTCGTCAATATAAATTAGTTTAATAGGCACACTCGAAGTGTGTGCAAAAAAAATATAATATAACTAAGAAATAATTATATCTATACCCCCTGAGATTTAGTGTAATTATCGATACACTTCCTGACATTTGGCTATTTACAATCATATCCCCTCTACGTTAGAGCCGTTAAAAACAACCCCTTTCGTTAGTGCCTGTTAGAGTTTTTGTTTAACACCATTAGTCTTGAACTATAAACTTCCAAAGATACCCTTCAATTGGTAGGAATTTAGTTATCACATGATTTTAACTTTTTAGAATGACTACAATACTCATAGAGTGGTCTAAATAATAATTCAAGATATTTAAAGGGTTATTTATAATTCTCAAGGGCAAAATTTAATTTCATGAATTTAATAATTATTTTTAAAATTATTTTTCTCAATTTTATATAATATGAGAGATATTTATTGATCTGTTTTAAATTAAAATCACCATCTTCATCATCTTCAAAACCTTCCGAAAATCACCATCACCATCGTCGTCGTCATCATCATCCTAGATCCACCACTATGGACGACGGCGACGGTGGCGGGCAAAGGGAGTGGAGTGGGCTTGGGCGGTGGGAGGGACGGGGAGGGGATGGGGGTGGTGAGCAGGGGTTGGGATTGGGTTTGGCGCGAGAGGAGATGGGGGGCGGCGACTAAGAGAAGGGGAGGGGTGGGGTGGAGACAACGAATTGGGGTTTGGCGAGGGTTGGGCGGCGGAGGGGATGGGTGCGGTGAGCAGTGGTTGTGGTTGTGGTTGGGGTTGGGGTTGGGGTTGGGTTGGGGGAGGGGATGGGGGCGGCGGGCGGCGGGCGAGGGTGGGCTGGATGAGGGAGATGGGGGTATGGATTGGGCGGGGGAGGAGATGGCGGCGGCAGCGGGCGGCGGGCGTGGGTTGGGGTTGAGGTTAGGTTGGGCGGCGGCAGGCAAGGGAATAGGGACGGGGTGGGGGCGGCGGGTAGGGAGTGGAGATGGTGTCGCCAAAGGAGAAGAGAGAGGAGGTAGAGAGACGACTAGAAGAGATGAAGAAGAAGAGAAAAAGGGGGAAAAAAAAAGAAAAAGAAAAAGAAAAAAAGGAGAAGAAGAAAAAAAGGGGGAAAGAAGGAAAAAAGAAAGAAAAAAGAAAAAAAGAGAAGAAGGAAAAGAGAATGAGGGGCATTTTTGTCAACCCACAAATCCTTCTTTTCTGATTTTTTTCAATTTTTTTGTACAAATATTTAAGGGTAATAATGTCTTTTCTATAAAATCGTCAGGGTTTCTAATTAGATCTTCGAATAGGAGGTGTAATTGTAAATAGCCAAATATCAGGGGGTGTATCTGTAATTACACCAAACTTCAGGGGGTGTAGACGTAATTATTCCTATAACTAAATAGTTAATATTTCAGTAGTATAAAATTAAATTTGATTAAATTTTCTTTAAAATATATATTTCTCAAAATCATTTTTATTTTTTATCCTATCTTTTTAATTTTCACAATATGTATATTAAATTTAGGATAAAAAAATAAATTTAAAATAAAATTATTGATTTGATTAAAAAATAAATAAAAATATAAATTAGAAAAAGAAAATTGAAAAAGGAATGTAAGAGAGGAGAGAGATGATAACAAAAAAAGGGCAAACAAAAAATAAAAATAAAATAAAAACAAAAACATGTTGTTGTAGAGAAGAGAGAAAGGAATAGTTAAATATTAATAAGGGTATTTCGAAAAGTTCATAACTAAACGTACCAAAAGTGACTAATATGAGGAGTTGGTACTTTATATATAGTATAGATTTAACATCAGTTAGTTTTTACTTAAATTCCCATTATGCACCTAGTGTAAATAGCGATTAAATCTTAATTTGAGAAAAGAACCGTTATATCTTTGAATTGAAAAATATAATATTAAATAAAAATTATTTAGATAAGTATAGAAATAAATTGTATAATTTTCTTTCTATTTGCTTTTTCTTTCTAGTCCTCACGCCTTTTCTCTCTCTCACACGCATGGAGAACACCGTTGATGTGATCGAATCTTGATAGCTCTCCTCGAGCTGACATGGAGCTGCCGTCCGACAAATGTTGGTGGCTCCTTATTCTGCTAGGATGGAAAATACATGAGTTTAGATGAAAGTATCTTCGGCGAAAACCCTCTAATGCTTAAGCCAGCATAATGTAGGAAGATGTAGTGAATTATAGAGAAAATCAAGCGGAGTTTCGGTATATAAAGTGTGAGTTAACTTTTTGGAGAATTGTCCAAGGTTATTTATGGTAGGCTGAGATCTTGATCAACTCCTTGAGATTAGGGCTAAGTTGGTAAATACCTTGGACAACCCAACCAATGTTACAAAAGGATTCTCTGCCTGTACCTAGTGGTTGTAGGGCAGGTGTATCCCCTGCCAGAGTTAGTGGCGGGTGTCAGAGATGACAGTGACAAGATATGATATTGTACTTCCTACTCGATATGCCAAGCTCTGCCGCCAAGCGAGCAATGGCTAAGACGCCTTCAAGGAGAGGGGTCTCATCATGGAGAATGTCCTCCTCAGCTCGACGCCGGGGTATCGAGGAGGGTGTTTGTAACAAGGGAGGTCATGCTTCCAGAGGTCTTGGATGACACGTGGCGATCAAAGAATGGCCCACTAGAAAACGTGTAAGATATCCCGACTCAACCATCTTCTTCCTCCTCCTCCCCCCCCCCCACGAACTTCAAAGCCCTTTACCCCTCAGCCCTACCCCCTCTTAGTCTCTCTCTCTCTCTCTCTCTCTCCCTCCCCCCCCGCATAGCGAACTCTGTTGTCTTTCCCTCGCCTCCCTTTCTCTCTCGCTCTATAAAACATACTCTCAATCAAATTGGTCGTCATATCAGCTGTTATCTCTCTCTCTCTCTCTCTCCCTCCCCCTCTCCCCCTAATTAGCCCTCTCTCAAATTCTGATACCTCTATCTTTGATTTCTCTTATCAAGCAGTGGTGGTGATAGAAAAATGAAGTTAGAAAAAAAATGGATTTACTTTTTTGGTGAAGGTGATGGTAGCAGTTAGAGAAGATGTGGTGGGTTTATTTTGGAGATATGGATGGGTGGTTACAGATGAGGGTGATTGTTGATGTTAAAGAAGAAGAAGAAGAAGAAATGATTAAAAAAATTTGAAAAGATGGAAAATTGGTAAAAGAAGAGTGATAAAAAAAGATAGAAAAAAGAAAAAAAAAAGAAATATAGATAAAGAAACGAAAAAATATAAAAAAGATGGATGCAAAATTATTTATCATGACCTAATTGTTTATAAGACTTTTTTCTAAAGTTATTATTTTATTTGACATTTTAATATTGATGCGGGTCGAATTCAGGGCTAGTCGACTCCGGTCGATTAGTCTAGTCGAGCGTGTGATTGTTGGTAGTTGAACGGGAAGTTGTCCCGCAACAAGGCAAATAGCAACGTGAGCTAGCCGAGATGGGTCTCGGCTAAGACCCTCCCATGCTTAAGTCAGCGGATCGGTTGTGGGGTAATTTGAGCAGAGTAAAGGCATTATATGCATTTAATGCGTGTCTCTTACCATAAATACATGGGTATTTATACCATGTCCAGGTAGACCACGCTCCCGGGGGCCTACCAGGCCAAGTAGGCTGTTGAGGACTGGCGTGAGCGACCCGTAATCCCAGGGGTAGGGTCCATAGGCGATAGCTGGCGTTTCATTAATGAGGTATGGGGTTAGGTAGCTCTCCCATACCTCGTCTGATGGAGCATTTAATGCCAGCAGGGATCCGTTGGACCCGGCATGGTCCGGGTTGGTAGGAGTGTTGGCCCAAAGAATCGAGGAGACGGTCTCAAGCCGGGGGGTTCCTATCTGAGGGCCGATAGGGAGAGGAGCTAGTGGAGTCGTTCGGAGTTGGATGATTCGATCGGGGAGATCGAGGGGAATCGATCGGGGAGTAAACGGCTCCCCAGCTGTGGGGAAAGGGGTCGGAATACCCTTCGAAAATATGCCACGTCATTAGCCCCCCCACTCTCCTGGTCGGTTGATGAAACAACCGGGGAGGTGAGCTCGACCGAGTTGCTACTGCTAGAATTTGAAAAGTCACAGCTGCAATAATGGCGACGTTTGGCATTCCCAGGGGCGGTTTTTACCCTCCTAAAAGTAGGGGCGGTGGACCCGGCGTTGACTTCACCATTTCGCAAGAATTCCTAGAGTTGTGCCGATCGATTGTCTCCCCTGCCGTTCGATACATCTATCCTTAGGTCGATCCGACGCTCGTTTAGGTAATTTTCCTCACTCAAAGCCTTCATTCTTTCTTTTTCATTCCCCCATGGATAGCCGTAGGGTCATTAGGGAGGTTGGATTAGATAGCTTTTCGTAGAGCAGCTCCGAGGGGAGTAGTTTGAGCAGCAGCTCGTCCTCTTCAGGCGACTACCCGATTGGGTCAGGCGCCGAGGGGGAGATCGAGCACAACGCGATCGATGAGGTGGAAGAAGTTGACGACGAAGTCGGCGCTTCCGGCTCGTATCGTACCGAACGGGAGCACGACGACATCCCGTCGACGATTACTCCAACCGAGGTCTCGAACGCTATGACCAAGTTTCATATCCCCTCGACCTTTCATGCCTATGCGCTGCCCATCGGTTCACAGATGGGAATCCCGCCCCTGAACACGATCGCCATCTACTTGGAGGCATTGTGGAACGGGTTTAGGCTCCCTATCTCGCCCGATGCGGCGGCAATTTATAATTTTTTAAACCTTCCACTGGCACAGCTCTTTTCGAACTCCCATTGCATAATTTATAGCTTTATAGTCATGATGAGGGCTTTAGGCCAAGCCCCATCAATAGAGAATTTTGCGGCCTTCTTTAAGGTTCAAAACTCCGCTCGGTCGGGTCCGGGTGACCAGGGTGGTTTCTTTTACATCATGGCCCGCTCTGGGTCAAGAATAATTTAGACCCGACAGTCGTCGTATGGGGAAAGGTGGAAATCAAAGTTTTTCTTCGTCCACCACCCTTCGGGTTTCCCAGTTCGAAACTCATGGAACGATGAGATCGAGAAGATCGAGTTCGATGGCGTTGGGAATCCGACCTGGGAGGATCCCTTCTTTCGGACCCGACAACTCAATCGGGGACTGATGTGGAGCGGTTATCTCCTACAGGAGCATTTCTAAACCGCGTAGGCATCTCCCCGGTCGAAGCGCTCTCGTTCTTGGTATGTACTTTAAATTCCGATCGATATTTCGAGCGGTTTCTTGTTTGCGCCCTTCTGTGTCGTTTTTGACGATCAGTTTTTCTTTTGCAGACGACGAAGTTCTCATGGATGCCCACAAGACTATGCTCGCCCGTCTCGCCGCCGCCCAAAAGAAAAAGAGCGAGAGGGCCGCAGCCTGGTCTTCGAGCCAGTGGGGCTCAGCATCGAGGGGTGCAAGGGCCCCGTCAGGTGGACGAGGAGCCCAAACCGTGCCGACCGGGGTCCCCAGTGCTACTCCCCCAAGGGCCAAGTCGGATGTGAGGTCGGATCTCGATCAGGAGGTCGAAGTTACAAGCGTGAGGTCCAGGACGGCCATCGCCTTGCCCATGGAGACAACCTTGACCAGGCCGGTTCAGACCGAAGTGGTGATAAGGGAAAGAGGCGCCCCCGCAGCCGACATGAAGAGAAAGAGGGGGCCCGACCACACCGGCAAAGGCAAAGGGAAAGAAGTCACCGGTCGCGATGAGCTGTCGTAGTCATCTGATTCTGATGAGGACGAGAGGATACTGGCCTTTGACTGCCCTTTCGATTGGGTGCTTCAGTTGAACCGAGGGACAACCGATCAACACCTTCAGGGGTCGAGACCAGGCCCATATCGGGCACCTGTCTCAAGGGTGCCTAGTTTGAGGAGGATCACCGGTACCTACTCGACCAAAGCCTCCCCCAAATCCGCCGTTGGTTTGAGAGAGGGGTAATCGGGATAAGAATATCTTCCCGATCGATGTTTTCGTTTACCGTTTGATCAGTTTTTTCCTTTCTCGATCTAATTACTCTATTTCGATCGACAGATGGCGTCCCAGGCATTTTTTCATGTACACCGTCGAGCGGAGGTGTACAAAGAGGGAAAAGATCGGTACAAGCGGATGTACCGACTGGCGTCCAAAAACGAGCCTGGGCAGCTCAAGCATAAAATCGAGGAGCTTGAAACAATGCTGGCCGTTGCACGGTCAGAACGAGAGCTGGTCGAGAAGAAGCTCGAGGACTAGCTAAGAATGAACGAGGCCCTCGAAAAGTCCCTCAAACAGAAGTTTGCCGAAGCCAGCGAGGCCGAGCGGGCTCGCGACCTAGCCCGTCAAGAGGAGAAGGCCTCCTACGACCGGGGGTACATCAAAGGCCAAGGAGCCGCTGTTCGAGGGAAGTTGCAGAAGCTCGCCGACCGGGAACAGGCCTTTTCGAAGGCGGCCGTCGAGAGGTTCCTCAAGAGCCCCATCTTCGACGTGGTATGTTCGGTGAAATCCTTCCCCCGCTTCAACGGGCATTTGATTTGGCCGTGCGGCAGCTCGAACATCTGGGGTTCGTCCCCGAAGGGTTCAACCAGAACGACATTGGGCTTGACCGGGACGAGTCGTGTAAACCGATCGACGTCGTCGACAAAGGAGCCGGTTCTTCCAACACGCTCTTCGCCGAGGACGAGTTCAAGTACGCCGCCGAGCTCGTCCAAAAGCAAGCCCTAGAGGATATCGGGCGGGAGCTCGACCAGGATGTGGACGACCAAGGTAGCGAGAGCCTAATAGAGGTTCAATGGCCTGATTGAGCCGAAGGAGGGGTTGAAGACCCCATCGATGGGGAGGACGTATGACGACCCCGAAAACTCTTTATTATTATTATATTATTATTATTAGTATTATTGTTATTATTATGATTATTATTATTATTATTATCATTAGTGGTTACATACATTCCTGCATTGTTAATTACAAAACGTACAAGGTACATTACATAACATAAAGTTACAACCAGAAGGAGAGTATCGAGTTGCTAGTTCTACTATATCTACATAGCAAAAGCAAAAACCATCAACCACACTACGCAGCGGAAATGCTACACCTTTTTTCCTAGTAAAACGCTTCAAAAGGTTCCTCCTCCTCATCGTCGTAAAGGCTAGCTTCGGAAGCATCTAAATCATTATGTAACACGGAATCAACATACGTTGAGTAGAAACATTTCTTTATGCACATAAGGTGCTCGGGTGTCAAGTGCACATTAGTTACACATAGTACACATATAGTTTCACACTTTCTACCTTCTGTCACCTGACAGTGACCCTTATAACTACCCGGGCCGAAATAACAACAAGCACATTTCTCCCGCCAGCCTTATCCTCCAATGGTCGTATCCCGGGCATACGCTTAGTATTGTCCTACGACCCTCTCTCTTGATTAGATCCCTCCGTCTACCCTAAGGGGGATTAGGAGATGGAAGGGGTGTGAACTCTCCCAGCTACTCAATAGTATGTCCCGGTGGAACACCCCCCAGACCATTCCAGCAGATATGGGCCCATTCACAGAATTGCAATTTGTTCACACATGCACATAATCTTTGGAAGTTTATATCATAGTTTAGTAAAATAAGCTCCACACTTATAAATGAAACATTATATTTGCTTATTAAGCATATTTAATTAGAAATGTTAAATATATAAATAGCTAGTAGCAAAAATATGTAAATAGACAAAATATAAATATAAATATATAAATATATAAATATAACTAGTATGAATATATAAATATAAAGATTAAAATATAAATAGTATAAATATATATAAATATATAGATTAAAATATAAGATACATAAATATATGAATACTACATATATATACTTATATAAAGTATAGATAACTATATATAGATATGATAAGAATTATCTACATATACATATAAAACTAATAAAATGAATATAAGTATATATATACATATACGTAACATATTTATATATATATATACATATGATGAACTTAGTTAAATAAATATATATATATAATTAACATATAATGAACTTAGTTAAATGAATATATGATAACACTTTAAATATTTATATATATATAGATATATACGTACATAGATGTATATGTTTATATATATATATGCAAAGTACTAAACTAGGCATAAATCTATAGTATAAAGTAAAATAAAAGTTCTATTTATCAAATAATAGATATGTGGAGCTGTCTTTACTAAGACTTTCGAGAACAACATAAGATATTCTCCTAATACCTCAACTAAGGCATAAAGGTTTCACAACACTTCAAATAAAGCATAAACTCACATAATACTTTCAATAAAATATTGAGCATAATAATCACATATTACTTCACATAAAGCATATTAATGACAAAATACTTACAATAAAGCATAATAATCACATATTGCTTCAAATAAAGCATATTAATCACATCATATCTTCAAGATCATGCTCACAAGTCTAACCACTCTTCAACTTCCTCCCAACAAGAGTTATATTATGACAAATTAACCATAAAGCTTTAAAATAGCATGATAGTGGCAAAAATAAGTAAAATCCTCTACTTAAGGCATAAAGAATGTTCCTACCTTGTGTTCTTCCAAGTGGTATAGTGTTTTGAGGGAAAATGATAATGTTTTGAGAGAAAATGAGAGAGTGAGGATGTGAGCAAGGGAGAGCATGGTTTTGAGGCTAAATGGGGCTGAAAAATGAGGATTGTGGGTGTATAAGGTCTTGTGTATTGATCTTCCAAGTAGTAGAGGTAAATATCTACATATTATATTCATCTAAATACCTATTCCATACAAATTACATTATATACATACACCTCACTTCACTAACCACCATGTATATGTACGTGGTTATCTGTGTGTGTATATGTAGCTATGTATATCACCACTAATATATATTTATATATGTCTATGAGGCTAGGTTTCAAGAGTGTATTAGTATAGATATTTTGATAAAATATAGAATAAAATCAACTAAAATCAAACAAAACCTATAAAATCTGAAAACTCTTATTTGTTAAGTATTTTTATTGTTTATGTCTCAGCAAAACCGAAATTTGGGGTTGGAGAAGTGAAAAGACCAAAATACCCCTTGTTTTGCCCTTTTTTCGAAAATCACCCAAAAATAGAAATAAAATTTTAAAAATTCGAAAATTAATTTTTCTAAGTCAAATAAAATCTAAAACATTTGTTTATATTATTATTTTCATTTTTTGATAATAATTAATCATTTTAAAAATTAGATTTCAAATTAAGAACTTAAAGGCAATGTTTTTCGAAAACTACTAAAATTTCTCGGAAAATAGGTAAAAGTTAAAAATAATTTATTAAATAATTTCTGAGAGTTTAGAAAGATTAAATGTAGAAAATTTTAAGAATATTTGGAATGTATAATATTTTCTAAAAATTTATGCAGTAAATGCGCATTTGTTCGAAAATAAAAAAAATAGTTTTGAAGAATAATTTCTATAAAACAATGCTTCACAAAATAGTTCTAGAAGAAAATTATTCATCAAAATAATGGACACCCAATGTATAATACCAAATATTTAAATAAAGGATTTTACCGAGTCGTTACATCCTCCTCCCCTTAAAAAAATTTCGTCCTCGAAATTCGTCTTACGCTTACTCGTATAACTGTGGGTACTTCTCTTGTACTTCTTCCATTCCATGATGTTTCCATAGCACTCGTACTAATGGACTTGTCTTGTTCCTTAAAGTGAATTTCTTAAATTTGATATTTTCAATAGGCTCTTCAACATAGGTTAAATCTGGGTCAATATCTAGGATGTCATGGTTTAGTGTATGTGAGGGATCCGAGTAATATTTCTTGGGTATAGATATATAGAAGACATTATGTACCTCTTGTAGGTAGAAGGTAATGCTAACTTACACTACTACTTTTCCTATCTTTCCCAATATTTCAAAAAACAATCATATCTTGGACTATGAGTTTCATTTGTCTCCCAAATCTTAAGACTCCTTTGTTCCTAATTCAAATTCCAAATCTTTCTATCTCTTATCTGAGTAACTCTTTTAGCAACTTTGTGTTTCTGTCATTCACTTTCGACTTTGGTGACTTTGGTGATTTCCCGTACTAACTTTGGGCTTCACTTTTGCCACTTTATTCGAAAATACTATAGTTCTCTTTCCTTGTGCATAAAGTGCTTTCAAAAGGATCATGCCAACTATAGGTTAATAGTTATTGTGATCGGCAAATTTTGGCTAGTGAGAGGTGTCGATCTTAACTTCCTTCAAATTCGAAGTACATCTTCAAAGGTTTGTAGGATTCTTTCTAGTTGTCCACCAGTTTGAGGCTGAAGAAAAATACAACCGTTTAACTTAGTGGTTCAAACATTTTGTAATTCTTGTCTAAATTTAGGGCAAACTGTGGGTTTCTATTTAAGACTATACTAACCGAGACTCCAAGCACCAAGAAGTCCAACAACGTCGTTTTTCTAATATTCTGTCATTCTAAATCACACAATGAAGTGGAAGCTTTTCATAAGTCTATCCACAACTCGCCATATTGCATTATTGCCTTGGTAGGTTCAAAGTAATCCTATAACGAAATCTTTTGTGATAGGTTCAAATTTTAATTTTTTTTTTCAAATATGAGTAAGGGTTGTGATAGTCGGGATGGATACAAAATCAGATCTAAGATGTATACGGCAAAACTAAAACAAAAGTTTTAATTAATAGGAACAAAAGATCGACAAGTGGAAGAAGTGAGTCATAAATGTAGTAGGAAAATGAAAATATTTGTCAACATTTTTCTTTTTAAATATCATTTAGGAATATATAGAAAGAAGTTTACTAGAGATCAATGATAACTCATCAATTTTCAAGACTTGCTTCAACAAATTTTCATGTTTGAAGTTTAAAAGTGTGAATGGAATGAAAGACTGCCAATGGATTATTATTGACACCCATGAGAATGCATACCAATTTGAATAACAACTTGGTCAATTGAAGTGTCAAATAAGGAAAATAAAATTGGCGTAAATCGCAAAGATTTCAAGCTTTTACAAATAATTTGGAAATTTCCTCTATCACAAACCTTGCAAGAAAGAGATAAAAAAGGATGTCAATTGAGAAAACTTTGAAAAGTTCCTTAAAAACAAAAAAAAATGATTACGGAAACAAAAGACTTGCTATTGGAGTCATTGTTTTAAAAGAAAGTTAAACACAGGTTTGATTAAAAAGTACATCTCCTATGGAGATTATAAAAAGTTGCTTCCAAGTAAAATGAATTTGAGAGATCTTTTGAATAAGTAATGATGAGGTCCTACGAAAAGAATTAAGAAACATAACTATCACAAGGGAATCGTCATTTAACTATTGCACACTTCGCCTAAAATAGAAACCTATACTTAAAGTTCATCATTCCTATTAGCTTTATTATGTATCTTTATTCTATTCCATAATTGCTCTTCTTCCCATGACTACTAAAATTCCGCCTCGCCTTCTCACCTAGTTCAAATCCAGTTTGGAATATACTTAAACTTCTTGTACTTAATCAAATAACTCATCAATGTTGGATAACAACTACGTCTAATTCATTCGATAAATATTAGGCTGAACCTCTAGTCTAGAAAACATGTAATGAATTTGGATCAATCAAAATTCTAGGTAAATGAAACAAGCTAAATGCGTACCTTCCACATTGTAGGTTTATTTGGTTACCTGGCACATCCATTCTTGTAGCTTTGATATATCCTCCAGAGTTCCTTCCATTTGGGCTGCTCCTAGATTGTAGTCTCACAAAGTATGTTAATTGTTCAATTGCTTCATTGTTCTTTTCAATTCTCAATAACGTTTCTACTACCAAAGTATAATTATGAATCCTATCTCAATTCCGAGCCTTAGACCACCACAAGTTTCCAAATCTTTCTTTTCTTAAGTTCAACAAAGTACATAGCCTCTACCTTTCCCAATTTTCAAGGTTCCTATTTCAATACTAATTTTTACCAAAAGATATGTTTTTGCAAAATATAATTTAACCTAATATAAAATTCATTACATGCACTAGAGGTCTTAGCAACTTTCACGTATACCCGTGGTAACTCTCGAGTTGGTTCTTATAGGTTCAAGAGGTGAATTTCAGCATGTAGAACTTAAGTCACATAATTCCATAAGTAGTCATTTACAGCTAATACCCAAAAACAAAATTCTCCTTATACTCGAATTCGTCAAGTATTTTCCATTTAGGGAGCAAAGCATGCACTGGTCGGCCGCCCAGCCACACCAGCCACCCCGCATGTCAAACACTACCCAAGGAAATTCGTCCCTAATTAACCTTCTCAGATCAAGCCTATCTCCTTTCTATTCCAAAATCTTATGCTGAGGATCCTTACCCAGCATAGCTTAGGCATAAACCCAAGCTCTGATACCACCTATGACGACCCTGAAAACTCTTTATTATTATTATATTATTATTATTAGTATTATTGTTATTATTATGATTATTATTATCATTAGTGGTTACATACATTCGTGCATTGTTAATTACAAAACGTACAAGGTACATTACATAACATAAAGGTACAACCAGAAGGAGAGTATCGAGTTGCTAGTTCTACTATATCAACATAGCAAAAGCAAAAACCACCAACTACACTACGCAGCGGAAATGCTACACCTTTTTTCCTAGTAAAACGCTTCAAAAGGTTCCTCTTCCTCATCGTCGTAAAGGCTAGCTTCGGAAGCATCTAAATCATTATGTAACACGGAATCAACATACGTTGAGTAGAAACATTTCTTTATGCACATAAGGTGCTCGGGTGTCAAGTGCACATTAGTTACACATAGCACACATATAGTTTCACACTTTCTACCTTCTGTCACCTGACAGTGACCCTTATAACTACCCGGGCCGAAATAACAACAAGCACATTTCTCCCGCCAGCCTTATCCTCCAATGGTCGTATTCCGGGCATACACTTAGTATTGTCCTACGACCCTCTCTCTTGATTAGATCCCTCCGTCTACCCTAAGGGGGATTAGGAGATGGAAGGGGTGTGAACTCTCCCGACTACTCAATAGTATGTCCCGGTGGAACACCCCCCAGACCATTCCAGCAGATATGGGCCCATTCACAGAATTGCAATTTGTTCACACATGCACATAATCTTTGGAAGTTTATATCATAGTTTAGTAAAGTAAGCTCCACACTTATAAATGAAAGCATTATATTTGCTTATTAAGCATATTTAATTAGAAATGTTAAATATATAAATACCTAGTAGCAAAAATAAGTAAATAGACAAAATATAAATATAAATATATAAATATAACTAGTATGAATATATAAATATAAAGATTAAAATATAAATAGTATAAATATATATAAATATATAGATTAAAATATAAGATACATAAATATATGAATTCTACATATATATACTTATATAAAGTATAGATAACTATATATAGATATGATAAGAATTATCTACATATACATATAAAACTAATAAAATGAATATAAGTATATATATACACATATACGTAACATATTTATATATATATATACATATAATGAACTTAGTTAAATAAATATATATATATATAATTAACATATAATGAACTTAGTTAAGTGAATATATGATAACACTTTAAATATTTATATATATATATACGTACATAGATATATATGTTTATATATATATATATGCAAAGTACTAAAGTAGGCATAAATCTATAGTATAAAGTAAAATAAAAGTTCTATTTATCAATAATAGATATGTGGAGCTTTCTTTACTAAGACTCTCAAGAACAACATAAGATATTCTCCTAATACCTCAACTAAGGCATAAAGGTTTCACAACACTTCAAATAAAGCATAAACTCACATAATACTTTCAATAAAGCATAGAGCATAATAATCACATATTACTTCACAAAAAGCATATTAATCACACAATACTTACAATAAAGCATAATAATCACATATTCCTTCAAATAAAGCATATTAATCACATCATATCTTCAAGATCATGCTCACAAGTCTAACCACTCTTCAACTTCCTCCCAACAAGAGTTATATTATGACAAATTAACCATAAAGCTTTAAAATAGCATGATAGTGGCAAAAATAACTAAAATCCTCTACTTAAGGCATAAAGAATGTTCCTACCTTGTGTTCTTTCAAGTAGTGTAGTGTTTTGAGAGAAAATGATAGTGTTTTGAGAGAAAATGAGAGAGTGAGGATGTGAGCAAGGGAGAGCACGGTTTTGGGGCTAAATGGGGCTGAAAAATGAGGATTGTGGGTGTATAAGGTCTTGTGTATTGATCTTCCAAGTATTAGAGGTAAATATCCACATATTATATTCATCTAAATACCTATTCCATACAAATTATATGGTTGTATATACATACACCTCACTTCACTAACCACCATGTATATGTACGTGGGTATGTGTGTGTGTATATGTAGCTATGCATATCACCACTAATATATATTTATATATGTGTATGAGGCTAGGTTTCAAGAGTGTATTAGTATAGATATTTTGATAAAACATAGAATAAAATCAACTAAAATCAAACAAAACGTATAAAATCTGAAAAATCTTATTTTTTTAAAGTATTTTTATTGTTTATGTCTCAGCAAAATCGAAATTTGGGGGTTGGAGAAGTGAAAAGACCAAAATACCCCTTGTTTTGCCCTTTTTTCGAAAATCACCCAAAAATAGAAATAAAATTTTAAAAATTCGAAAATTAATTTTTCTAAGTCAAATAAAATCTAGAACATTTATTTATATTATTATTTTCATTTTTTGATAATAATTAATCATTTTAAAAATTAGATTTCAAATTAAGAACTTAAAGGCAATGTTTTTCGAAAACTACTATAATTTCTCAAAAAATAGGTAAAAGTTAAAAATAATTTATTAAATAATTTCTGAGAGTTTAGAAAGGGTAAATGTAGAAAATTTTAAGAATATTTGGAATTTAGAATATTTTCTAAAAATTTATGCAGTAAATGCGCATTTGTTCGAAAATAAAAAAAAATAGTTTTGAAGAATAATTTCTATAAAATAATACTTCAAAAATAGTTCTAAAATAAAATTATTCATCAAAATAATGGACACCCAATGTATAATACAAAATATTTAAACAAAGGATTTTACCGGGTCGTTACAGGACGACATCAATGTAATAGATTAGCCCCCCTTGCCCCCCTTGCCCCCCTTGCCCCCCCCCCCTTTTGTAATCACTCCGTTCTAATGAAATGAAAAACAATTTTTGTTCAAGTTGCCATTCGTTTCATAGCTATCCGTTCGATTTTAACAATTGCGACAAAATACTGGCTGGAGGCACCCGTTCGAAAGTTGTTAATCCTAAACGTTGGCATAAATAGGAATTTAATAAAATACTTTGATCGATAAAAGATCCGAACAGGACTTCTAAAAATATTCGAACAGAACCTTTAATGAGAAACTTTGAACGGAGACTTGCCAAAGATTATAATGATTACAAAAGGGGGACACCTGCAACCCGAAGGGTCGATCTGTTAGGTATAGAATTTTCTTAGGTTCCCAGCCCCCCACGGTCGGGGAAGCTCCTGACCGGAAAGGTCTTCTAGTTGGTAGGTATTGTTTTTCGAGACCTTCGTTATTTTGTACGGCCCCTCCCAATTCGGGTCGAGTTTGCCCACGTTGCGTGAGGCCTCAACCTTCTTGAGAACGAGATCGCCCACCTTGAAGCTTTGAGGGACGACCCTGTTATGGTATGCTTTGGTGACGACCACCTTGTAATTCTGCATCTTGACCCAGGCCCGATCGCGCAGCTCTTGAATGACCTCCAGCTCGTGAACGCGCGCAGAACTGTTTACGTCGGGGTTGAAATGGGCGACTCGTGCCGTAGCATGCATTATTTCCGCAGGGATGACAGCCTCTGAACCGTAAACCAAGGCGTACGACGTTTGTCCAATGGCCGACCGGGGGGTCGTTCTGTAGGCCCAGAGCACATCGGGGAGGTCGTCTGCCCACTCACCTTTTTGAGCCCCGAGCATGGCCTTCAGGTTTTGTACCAATATCCTGTTAGTCACTTCGGCCTGGCCGTTCGATTGAGGATTTTCGACTGACGTGAACCGCTGCTCGATCCCGTGTTCTCTACACCATTCAATCGTCTTTTTGCTCTGAAATTGAGTTCCGTTGTCGGAAATCAGCACCCTCGGAACCCCGAAGCTGCATATTATGTTCTTCCAAATGAAGGATCGGACAGAGGCATCCGTGATCCTTGCGACCGCCTCCGCTTCGACCTACTTGGTGAAGTATTCGACTGCCATGATCGCAAACTTCCTCTGACCGGTGCCCAGGGGGAAAGGTCCCACAATGTCTATTCCCCACTAGTCGAACGACCATGACACGTCAACATCTATCATTCCCATGGGGGGTCGGTGGCTTAAGTTAGAGTGACACTGGAAATTCGGGCATTTCCGAGCGAAACGTTGGGCGTCCTCCACCAGGGTTGGCCAGAAGACCCTGCTCTTGGTGATTTTATGAGCCAGCGACCGACCACCCGAATGGTTTCCACAACTCCCCCCATGAATAGAGTCTATCACCTCGTTTGCTTCTCGTTGGTTGAGACAACATAGGGGCGGTCCTATGGAAGACTTTTTGAAGAGTCTACCGGACCGATCGAGTGCAAAACGAGCTGCATGGTGCCTGAGTCTTCGAGCAGCGAGAGTGTCACTGGGTAGGGTTCCATTCAGGAGGTAGCCCTTAATCTCGTCTTGCCATGACGACTCCTGCAATTCGACGGGTAGCACCTGATCGGCAGAGTCCTGATTGATCTCAGGTTTATCAGTCGCCATGAACGTGATCGATCGGCTCCTCGTCCTCTTTTGGGAACTCGCAAATTTTGAGAGGGCATCCGCTCGCTCGTTCTCTTCTCTTGGCACCTGGTCCAAGGTGAAGAAAGTGAACGAGTCCTTCAACGCTTTAACCCTTTCCAAGTATTTTACCGTGGACAGCTCTCGAGCGCCGTACACCCTAGAGACTTGACTCGCGACTAGCTGAGAATCGACCAAGGCTTGCAGGCGGTCAATCCCTTGTTCAACCGCAATCTTCATGCCCGCGATCAGCGCCTCATATTCTGCCTTGTTGTTAGTGACTCCGAAGTCCAATTTTATGGTGAACTCGAGCTCCAGGCCGTCTGGACTTCTTAGATACACCCCGGCTCTCCCTTCCTGAGAGGTCGAGAAGCCATCTGTGTGCATAATCCATGGTTCGGCTGGCCTCGCGGGTTCGGTCTGCCTCCCCACCCTTTCGAGCAGAAAGTCTGTCAGGGCCTGCGCCTGGATTGCCGTTTGCGATTGGAAAGAGATGTCGAACTCCCCTAGTTCGACCGCCCACTTGGTCATTCTTCCTGAGACGTCGAGGTTGGACAGCACTTGCTTTAGTGGTTGGTTGGTTAGAACGACGATAGAATGCGACTGGAAATAATGGCGCAGCTTTCGAGCTGTGGTTACCAAAGCCAGCGCAAATTTTTTGATCTCCAAATAATTCTTTTCTGCTTCATAGAGGATTTTGCTCACATAATATACCAGTCGATGGACCCTCTCCATTATGGTCACGATTATCGAGCTTATGGCCTCGTCGGAAACGGCCATGTAGAGGTACAAAGGGGCCCCTTCGACCGGTTTGGCGAGTAATGGTGGGGATGACAAGTATGCTTTTAAGTCGACCAATGCCTTCGCGCACTCCTCAGGCCATCTGAAGTCGCGCCTCCCCTTTTTCTGACCGACCTCCTCAACGACTGGAGAGTCTTCCTTTCCCACTGGACGGGAGACCGCTGATCGAAGTGTTTTAAAGAAAGGCAGGTTCCGATCAGCCGACCTTGAGATGAATCGATTTAACACCATGATGCGTCCGCAAAGGCGCTGCACATCTCGGATGGTCTAGGGCGTTGCAATTTCCTGGATTACCTCGATCTTGGCGGGGTTCACCTCGATCCCCCGCTGACTAACCATGTAGCCGAGGAACTTTCCTCCCGGGACCCCATAAGTGCACTTCGAAGGGTTCAACTTCATGTCATACTGGCGGAGTATGGCGACGTCTTTTTCAGATGATCGACTTCTCGATCACTTTTGACGATCATATCATCGACATATACCTCCATGCTCGAACCGATCAGCTCCTTGAACATTTTGTTCACGAGCATCTAGTAGGTTGCGCCAGCATTTTTGAGGCCGAACGGCATGACCATGAAGCAATAAACGCCTTTCTCGACCACGAAGGATGTTTTCGACCTGTCCTCGGGCGTCATGTAAATTTGGTAGTAGCCCTGGAAGGCATCCATCATACTTAACATTTCGCACCCAACAGTCGAGTCAACGAGCAAGTTGATACGAGGGAGTGGATACGGGTCTTTCAGGCAAGCTTTGTTCAGGTCTGTGAAGTCATTACACATGCGCCATTTTCTGAGCGACTTGGGGACCACGACGAAAGACCCCCATCTGGAGGTGTTTATCGACTTCTTCCATGATTATCCTATTCCTTTCTTCCCCAAAAGTTCTTTTCTTCTGCTGGACCGGCTTGGCGGTCGAATCTACATTGAGACGATGGACGATCACCTCGGGATCGATCTTGAGGAAATTTGAAGGGTTCCAGGTGAACACATCTACATTTTCCCTCAGAAATTCGATCAGCATCATCTCTCTTACCTCCCCCAAGTGTGAGCCGATCTGGGTTACCTTGTCAGGGTCGCCGGGGATTAGCTCAATGGTTTTAGGCTCTCCGATCGGCTTGATCCGGGTTTCCTCATTTTTTTGCTTTCGAGAAGAGGTCCCTTCGAGTAGATCGAGGTCGCAATGGATCGAGGGGGCAACCGATTGGGGAGGTTGCGGGACTTGCTTCCCTTTTTCTAGCGACACCGTGTAACATCTCCAAGCATCCCGAACATTGCATTTTACCTCCCCTACACCAGCCGGGGTGGGGAACTTGATTTTAAGGTGGTAGGTCGAAACTACCGCTCGAAATTGATTGAGGGCAGGCCTTCCCAAGATCAAGTTACATGCGAACGGGACGTCAACGACGAGATAATCTACAAGCAGGGTTCGCCTTTGGGGCACTTCTCCCAAAGAGGTCGGCATTCGCACTACATCGATCGGGATAATTTTTCGTTCCCCTAAACCCCACAAGAGGGGTATGGATCGGCTGCATCACTATATTCCCTAATTTCTGGAGCGTGGAGTAAAAGAGAACGTTAGCCGAACTTCCATTATCAACTAAGGTGTGTGCCACAGTAAAGTTCGACACGTCAGCGGTGATCACCATCGGGACGTCGGGTGACTCACCCTCTCCCGATGGGCGGTTTACATCAATATCCCTATCACTAAATACAATAGTTTTGGAGTCGTTGCTGTTGAATTGGTGAACTTGACCGGGGACCGGGGGTCCCGTTCTTCCTTGCTCTAACTTCCGGAATGTGCGCTTCCGACTCGATCGAGAATTTCCTCCGTTCGGTCCCTCGGCAATCGTGTTGATGAACCCTCAGGTCGGAAGGTTGTGATCGATCGGCTCCTTGTCACTCCTTCGGGAGGGAGACGTTTTGTAGCTTACCTGAGGGGAGCGTGGAGATCGCGATCGTTCCCTTTGGGCTGGAGCTTCCATGTGAGCGGCAACGAACTCCTTGAGTAGGCCACTTTCGAATGAGGCGTTCGATCTCACTCTGGAGGGCATAGCAGTCGTTCGTAACGTGCCCGTACTGTTTATGGAAGGCATAGTACTTGCCCGACTTCCTTGTCCCCTTCCCCTTGGAAATCTTGTTCGATGTTTTGAATAATTTTCGATCGGTGACCGAAAAGATGTGTCCCCAAGAGGAGTTTAGGGGGGTCAGGTCGGAATATCTCTTGATCGGGGATTCCCGCTTCCCCCGATGCTACTTATCCTTCTTGTGCCCTCCCTTATCCTTCTTTTCTTTGGGCTCCTTCATCTTCTTATCCCTGTGCTTTATGTGGTGCATCTCTTCGGAGATCATAAAGTTGGAAGTGAGGGATCTGGAGTTCCCTCATCGATCGAGGGGGTTTAAGGATAATAGCTTTTGCTCAGTCTTCATGGCGGAGGGCGATGTACAGAGCAAAGTTGACAAAGTTGATCCGGGGATCGTCGACCCGCAAGACTTCATTGTTGAAACTGGTCATGAACAACCGGACGGACTCATCTTCCTGCTGGCGAATTCCGTGGAGGTGGGTGTGTGGTAGTTTTGTGTCCTTCTTAGCCGTAAAATAGTGCAAGAACCGATCGGCCAACTCTTCGAAGGAGTGGACCGACTCCGGTTCGAGTCGGGTGACCCACAATCGTGCCACATTGAAGAGAGTGGTGGCAAAAAACTTGGCCATCATTCCGTTTGAGAGACGGTAGACGTCGATGGCATTCTCTAATTGCAACATATGGTCGTCTGGGTTAGAATTCCCATCGTAGTGGGGGAGATTGATCAGAACTCGATCGTGGAGGCCAATTTTTTCTTCTCGGATATGACGGGCGAAAGCCCTCTGCCTTCGACCGTAACACCGGTCAGAGGAGGACCCCTGCCCGTCATAGGGTTTAATTCTGTCGTCTGGATGCTCGAGGTCAACAATCTTCTGGGTGAGGTGGTAAAGCTGATTCCTCATCTGTTCGAGTTCCCCGAGGGTTGGGGTCAGCTCTCGAATTCCCCAAAATGGGGGCCCGATGAAGGCGCCCCAGATCCGGGTACTGGCGATGGGGAACCCTATCATGGTGGCTTGATTCAGCCTCTTCTTCGTCCAACCGGAATGGTCAAAAACTCGCCTCTCGACCGAAAGTCTAGTGGGACTGAGCCATTCGATCGGCTGGGGTCTTCACCCGATTCGGTCCGGTCGGCGCGCGGACAACGCTTTCTTTGAGCCTCTCGAAGGCTTGCAGGTTGCATTGCCCCACAAAATCTCTCAAGCTTTCAAGGGGGGTGGTAATCATCTCCTCCGTGTTGGGAGCCGGCATGCCCGTTTCCACAGGAGGGTTGCGGGCCCGACTTCTGCGGTCGGTATGAGCTGGTACCAATGGTGTGTTCACTTGCGCCCGAGATCAACCCGCCAAATCCGTTTGTGCAGGTGGGAGGTTCACTGTTGGTGGCAGTGGTGGGGGGAGATCATGGACCGAATGTTGGTCTTCACCCGCCGCTGGGGTGCTTCGTACTCCGGAGGGATTTCTTCAAGTAGTCACCATTTCCTTCTTTCTTGGTTGCAGCTAAAGTCCCCACAGACGACACCAAATGATGCGGCTCGAATTCAGGGCTGGTCGACTCCGGTCAATTAGTCTAGTCAAGCATGTGATTGTTGGTAGTTGAACAGGAAGTTGTCCTGCAACAAGGGAAATAGCAACGTGAGCTAGTCGAGATGGGTCTCGGCTAAGACCGTCCCATGCTTAAGTCAACGGATCGGTTGTGGGGTAATTTGAGCAGAGTAAGGGTATTATATGTATTTAATGCGTGTCTCTTATCATAAATACAGGGGTATTTATATTATGTCCAGGTAGACTACACTCGTGGGGCCTACCAGGCCAAGTAGGCTGTTGAGGACCGACGTGGGCGACCCGTAGTCCCAGGGGTAGGGTCCATAGGCGATAGCTGACATTTTATTGATGAGGTATGGGGTTAGGTAGCTCCCCCATACCTCGTCTGACCGAGCATTCAATGCCAGCAGGGATCTGTTGGACCCGGCATGGTCCGGGTCGGTAGGAGTGTCGACCCGAAGAATCGAGGAGACAGTCTCGAGCTAGGGGGTTCCGATCTGAGGGCCAACGGGGAGAGGAGCTAGTGGAGTCGTTTGGAGTCGGATGGTTCGATCGGGGAGTAAATGGCTCCCTAGCTGCGGGGAAAGGGGTCGGAATACTATTCAGAAACATGCCACGTCAAATATCTACTTTGGATTTTAGTTATATCATTTTTTAATGTTTTGATTTATCTATTTAGTGCTCAAAATAAAATACAGAAAAAAGCCATTTCAATTTCCGCTGGTTAAAAAAAATGCCAAAAATTATTTATTTTTGCACACGAAGCACGCTCATTTCAATTTTCGTTGGTTTAGATGGAATGAGGGTTCGATGCTGGGAATAATATTATGTAAGGGTTCGATGGTGGGTGATGTATAGTTAATTATCATGTCAATGCATTAAGTAAATATAAAATATCCATATAATTATTATCTTTTAATTGAAATTTGATTTCATGTTATGAAATTTACTAAACCCCTAGAAAAAAAAGAGATTTTTTTTTCATACTTTATTTTTCAAATTTATCAAAATAAAAAAAAATTCTAAATTTTCATTTATTTTCCACCTTTTTCCCTCTTTCTTCTCCATTCTTCACCCACCACCACTGCCACCCACCATGGACCCCCAAAATGTGAACGCACCTCCAAATCAACAGCCTTCCAAAATCTCTTCCCACAAATCCACCATTGTAGCTCCCAAATCTATTGCCGCCCAAAATCCCCACCTTGAAAACCGTCGTTGTGCTACTGGTTTGAGAATATTGTTGCCGATCTATGCGAGCGAGAGAGAGATACAAAGAGAGGGAAGAGATCGAGAGATGGGGGAGGTAGAAAGAGGCGGGGGGTGGGGTGCCCTCTGTGTGTGTGTGTGTGTGAGAGAGAGAGAGAGATGTGTAGGAGTAGGGTTGTAATAGTTAACCGAAAATCTGTTTACCATTTGCATCCGTATTCGTTTATAGGGTATATTATTTGTATCCATATAAAGCGGATATTATCCATATCCGATTACAAGTATCTGAATAATAAACGGATACGTATATGGTAATTGCATATTCGCTCAGTTTAATATCCGCTCCGAATGTGTATCCGATGGATATATTCGTTTAATATATATCCGTTATCCATATCCGATAAATAACATTAAAAATTCTTCTTCTTCTTCTTCTTCTTCTTATTATTATTATTATTATTATTAGTCGTAGTAGTAGTAGTAGAAGTAGTAGTAGTGGTAGAAGTAGAGGTTGTGTGTGTGCGTGTGTGTGTGTTTATATATTATAATGTCTTTTTGTAAGTAAAGTAGAAAAAATCTAATTGATTCATATTTCCATAATTTACAATGAAATAAAAATATAAGTAATTACTTTAATTATATTAATAGGATATGCTATACTTATATACATAATTCAATTATATAAGTTATATAAGTTTTATTTGATTTTTTTTTATATAAATAGATTCGGATATTCAGATAAGCGGATTTGGATATTCAATCGGACATTTGGATAATTATAAGCGAAAACAGATTTGATATCCGAATATCCATAATTTTTTCAAAATTTCAAAAATACTAAAAGGATTTGGATATATCCAAATTCGCAAAATATCCGTCGAATTTGGATTAGGATATGATGTTTTGAATATTTGTCGGATTTGAATACGGATATCGGAAAGCTTAATCGGTTACAGATTTGAATACTGCATATCCGCTCCGTTTAATATCCGTTTACAACCCTATGTAGGGGTGAGAGAGAGAGAGAGAGAGAGAGAGAGAGAGAGAGGGTGTTTGAGAGAGAGATGTGCATCTGTGCTTTGAGAGAGAGACGTGTTGTTGGGGGGGGGGGGAGGGATAGAGACGCGTGAATATATGTCTATATATTTATATATTATATATTTTGTATTCATAATTAGTATTTAATATTTTATTTTTATAGGCTTAATTACATCTACTACCCCTCTAAAGATACGAAACTACAGTTGGTCCCCCAAAAATTTTAATATTACCAACACATACCCTGATAAATTCCAAAATTACAAATACCCCCCTGGTCAGCCGGTTGCCGGTCAAAAGTAGCTGACGTCAGTGAAATTCTTAATGAAAACCCGAATATACCCTTACTCTATTTTTCATACATTTTTTTCCATGTGTGTCCTTTGTAATATACCTAAATTGTAGAGGTGGTATTGGTAATTTTGAAATTTCTCAGGATATGTCTTGGTAATATTGAAAAGTTTTGGGTGACCAATTGTAGTTTTCAATCTTTGGAGGGGTAGTAAATGTAATTATCCCTAGACATAAATACTTAAACTAAAATATTAAAACATACATATTTACATATTTAAAAATTTCATATATATAAATAAATATACAGTATATAAATAAGGGACAACCTCTTCATTTTAAAAACACAGTGTACCCTGCACATGCAATTGATTGATGGTGCTTGGAGATAGCTATGATGGCTGTGGAAGTGTGGTTTGTAGTGGTGAGAATATTGGTTGTCGGCGAGAGTATGGGCACTGGAGAGAAGAAACAAGAAAAGAAAAGAAGGAGAGGCATCACATGCGATTTTGGGGGAAGAAAGGAGTGGTTTTTTTGATGGGGCTTCAACATCTGCAATAAATGTAGGAATCAGAGCGAGTGTTGTGAAATTTGAAATTTGACTCTCTTTGATCGTCGGTCAAACGAAGTCTGATGGTGCTGACTAGGGCATCATTGGAAAGTTGAGATCGTGATGGTTCAATTGCCGCAGGTTTTGTTGGTCTTTACAAGCATTTATTTTTTAGTTTATTTTTTTTATTTTTTTAAGGTTAAAAATTAGGGGTAAAACTTAAAGTTCATGAAAAAATGATCGAAAATCGGCTGTTCGAGGGGTATTGGTAATTTTTAAATTTCTCAAGGTATGTCTTGGTAATATTAAAAGTTTTTGGGGACCAATTGTAATTTTCAATCTTTTGAGGGGTAGTAGATGTAATTATCATAAGTTAAAAATTAAGGGTAAAATCGGAAGTTCATGAAAAAATGACCGGCAACCGGCTGACCAGGGGGGTATTTGTAATTTTGAATTTATCAGGGTATGTGTTGGTAATATTGAAAATTTTTGGGGGACTAACTGTAGTTTCGTATCTTTAGAGGGGTAGTAGATGTAATTAACCCTATTTTTGTATTAAAAATTCAATCATGACCATTCATTTTTCAAAATATGATCTAACGGTTATCATTAAGAGGGAATAAATGAGTATTTTTATTTGAATAAAAACTAATGGCGTTAAGTCTACATTCATGGAGAGGACAAGGGTGCTGAGTTTTCCATAACAAGGGGGGTTTTAGGTTATGTTTCGATTATAAGGATTTTTAGCTATTTCATTAAACACATGGGGGTGTTATGGAATTTAACCTATTTTATTTGCTATTTTAATATCTGCTTTGGGTTTTAGTTATATCATTGTTTTAATATGTTGATAAATCTATTTAGTATTTTTATTTTTTGTTTTAGTGCTCAAAATAAAATAAAATATTGTAATAAATGAAAAAGTTTTAGAGAAACTGATAAGAGTTTTGGTTATTTTACTTTTTAATAAACTAAAGGGCATGTTTGCAATTTTAAATAAAAATGATAGTATTCCTTAATTCATAATTGAAGGGGACATTTTTGTAAATATAGAGGTCGGAAAAATGCCAAAAAATTATTTATTTTTGCACACCAAGCACAAGGTGTTTTTTGCCTATAGTCGAAACATATGGGAGTGTATTTTAGCGATTTTGCTAAAACAAATGGGGTATATGTGGAATTTAACCTTCTCTGGATAATAAAGAACAAATTAAATTACACACTTTTTTAAAAAAAAAAAATAGTTTCCCAAAGTATTACTCCAAATTCCAAAAACGTTAATCTCTTAAAAGTACTTTTTTTATTTAATACTCGCATTCCCATATACATTGTCATATGGGCAAAGACTTGTTAATTGATTTTTTTGCCCTAGTTGATAGGCCCATAAGGATATACTAGCTTGTTGTAATTCCGAATTTCTTTGCATACAATTTAGGCTAATTTAATAGATTTTTTTTTTTTGGCTTCTCACCATTTTCTACATCCAAGTAGCATATTCTTTTCAAATTATACTTACTTTTCCTTCATAAACTTTCGAAAATGGTGAGTTAAGGACCAATAAATATTTCTCTTACTTTTTTATTGATATAGTATTCATTTAATATGATATTCTAGAATAATATTCTTGTTCATTTTACAAAATTTCTTGAATTCTAAATTAACTACGTGAATATAGTTAATATTGTTTGTTGGCAATTAAATTTAATTTATTTCTTAATCTAATTAAAATTTATAAATCATTAGCTTCGGCATTTTGTTTTGAATTGTTTTCAAGTTTTTGTTGTTAAAGAAAGTCAAGAGCAAAACTTTTTGACAATAATCTCATTTTTAAGCAATAAGAAATTAAATTTAGAGTTAAGATCTATATCAACAGTTGTGCCATGGATATGGCTAAAGTACTTAATAATACTCTCCTAAAACATGACTAGTTATAAGCCTGAAAAGGAAGGAAAAATACATAAAATATCCCAACCAATGCATACTTGTGGGCCTATTCATTAAGAAAGAAATTAAAAAAGAAATGAAATTTCAACTAATAATATATGCTTTTGTCTACACAACATAACATGTGGCAATAATATGGGAAATATAACTAGTCTATATAAACAATTTTGCCATGGATATGGCTAAATTACTTAATAATACTCTCCTAACAAACGACTAGTTATAAGCCTAAAAAGCAAGGGAAAATACATAAAATATCCCAACCAATACATAGGGCCTATTCATTAAGAAAGAAATTAAGAAAGAAAATGAAATTTCAACTAATAATGTTTTTGTCTACATAACATTAAATGTGGCAAAATATTTTTAGGAGAGTAATAACTTGGGAATTATTTTTCATTGGAATACTATTATGATAAAAAAGAATTACTTTATTTGTTACTATTATTTCTTCATTTTTTGAGTCTTTTATCATGGGTACACTGATTAATTGTTTACAAATTGATATATTTTATTTCATCAACAACGAATAGCAAGCACTAGTGGTAGAATAGTACCCTACCACTGTATAGACCCAGGTTCAATTCTTGACTGGTTCATTTGGCGTGTCTTTGTGGGGATAGCTCAGTTGGGAGAGCGTCAGATTGAAGATTTGAAGGTCGCGAGTTTGATCCAAGCTCATTGCAATTTTTTTTCATGCCTTTTAATTTATCCAATTCTAGACATTGTAGGGCTTCAACTTCAAAGCTGCATTAGATAGACTTGATACACTTCCAAAGACCCAAGCCCAGAACAAAGTCTTATTTATTCCTTCATTACTTTTAAGAAATTTTTTATCAAAACTTTTAGATTTATACAGACTTGAATTAAAATGTTACTATAATATTATCGAAGTCTTTCCTCTATCTCACATCCACAAACTATTAAAAATATCGTAAATAGGACATTATGATTTTTCATTTAATTTATTTTCTAAAAAAAGATTCATAACTCTTATAAGGTTATGTGGAAATTAGAAGTGAATATTTTGTAGAAATTAAAAGTGAATAAGATATCTCAAGAAAAAATATAAAATAAAAATTCACTTCATTTAAATATTACTTGTAAGTTCAATTGTTTTTAGTAAACATGCTATTTTAGGATTTTTTTTTTTTGCATGGGGATATTTTAAAAAAGGATTATGTAGAAATAAATGATGGATACATATAACATTTTTAAAACTAAAGTGATTGATAAATGTAATATATACCGCACCATTAATAAAAAAAGAATAAACTTCTAAATTAATTTAATTTAAAATTTAACATGTCTTATCTTAAATTTTGGATAAACGTTGAATTCTTTTGAACTCCACACACTGTCAATTTCCAAATTATGATTGTATGCATATTATAAAAAATCAACATAACAAATCAACAATGGCGTTAGATTAGCAACAAAATTAAAATAAAAAACTATTAAAACCCCACCCATCTGGGTTATAGTCGATGAGAGACCAACGTCATAGGCTAATCTAAAAGTAAAAGCAAACAGAGTTTAATTGGACTTTTTTTTATCCTGCTTGAGAGGCACATAAGGGATACTAGTTGTAATTTTTTATTTCTTTTTTTATGCATACCAAATTTTGTAACGATTAGAAAATTTGTAGGAGAGAACGTTGACCATAGGAAAATCTTGGAAATCTTGAATTTCGAGAGTGGACCTGCCAATCATGGGAGACCTAATCTGCGAAAAAGCGTTAGGACTCTAATGAATTAAGTAAGTATGTGACTTTGGAATAAATAAAGTAAAAGCAAATTGCAGTATAATGTCAAAGAAGACAGGAAAAAACACTAGGAGAATCGCATCTAAGTGAGCGTTCGATGCTCAGAGTGTGCTCAATTCAAGAACTTGAGTGAGTGAATTGAGTGCAGGTTGTAAAGTGCAAGTAGAGTTTAAGTTGGAACTTGAGTAAGAACGTGTTTATCGAATTAGAGGAGAGAACCTTTTTATAGGGTAGACTTGACATTGTCCTACTTGAAGATTCCTCGGGGCTTCTTCCTTTGAACCAGGGGGATGGTAGATCTTCAAGAAGTCAGTTGTGAGTTGATTCCTCAAATCTTTAGGGTTGTCTGGATCTTTCGATAAATATATGCCTATTTTGTAGGCTTTGGTAGTTGAGAGTATAAGAATTTTAACTATTATCCATGTGAGCTTTTGGTGGCTAGAGTTTGGACTTAGTCCACCTTTTGGATGAGGAAACCTAATATGGGCTTCCTTTGGACTGGGCATCCTTCAATCGGACGTCAACATGCGTGAATCTTGGGCTTGTTAGAGTTTCAAGTCCGTCTTAATGTTATTTCGTCTTAGGTTTTGCCTTTTGGGCCATCTCATAGTACCTCAACCTAGTGAACTAATTTTTAGGGGATTTTAATATCATTTATGCTAATTTAATAGAATTTCATATTCTGACAAAGAAAATGAAATAGAATTATATATATATATATATATATATATGTATATATACTTCCCACCATTCTACATATTCTGACAAAGAGCTTATTATTTTCCAATTTTACTCATTTTTTAAATCATTAATTTGCACTTTAAAAAATGGTGAGTTGATAATTAATATATATTTCTTTTATTTTATTTATATTATTAATTTAACATGACATTATAAAATAAGATTCTCATTCATTTTACAAATTTTTTGAAATTCTGATTTAACTATGTAAATCTAGTTAATATTGTATGTTGGCGATTAAATTGTATTTCTTACTCTATTTGATATCAGAAAAAGATTCACAGTTAAGGATTTAATATGGGGTAGAGAATTTTTTGTTTAAGGAAATCAGCTCGTGTCCGCCATGCAGCTTTCGTAGGGACCCTCCCTCAAAATATGATCATTCAAAAGTACAAACAAACCTATCAAAACTATTACAATATAACTCAAGTAGAGCAATGTAGTCAAGCTAACCAATCAAAACAAACTATTACAAGGAGTACTGAGTTTTATTCCTATGTCTAAAACATAGAAGACCCATTTTGTCCACTGCAGAGAAATCCTTCAATTGTATCCGGAACAACGCCGGCTCTAACACCATGGATGAATATCACGACCAGGAAAAATACCCTTCATATTTTATCAAAATTAAATAATAATTTTTGTATAAAATTTGTACAAAATACAAAAGTTACAATTTTCAAAAGATATACAAAAGTAACTTTATTGTGTAAATGGCTTCTAAACGCTTCCGCTGTGTCACTCTGATACGTTATCTCATTTCTGTCTAAAAATAGTCATGTAAAGAAGAATCAACACGACAGTTGAGTAGAAATATCATTCAACCCCATAAGGTGCGTGTGTGTTTGAATAGGTGCACGTAGACACATAATTTCACATAATACTATAATGAAAATGAAAGCATAAAATATCTAAGACTTATAAGGTACTTAAATTCCTATTTTACTCATGAAGTTAAATAATACTCCTACCTTTCAAAAGGGTACCTTCTTCTCTATAAGTATAAAGTGTAGAGTGTATATATAGATATATAGAAAGGCAAATATGTATATATATATTTAAAAGAGGGGTAATTATATATATATGTATATAGGAAGGTATACTAATGATATTGTGTGATATATATATTGAAAGTGCAAGATTTTGTGAGTGTGGGTCTTATAGGCGGGATTTTGTGTTTTGTGTGTAATGGAAATGAAGATCATGCCCCCTTTTTATAGAGTTTAGGACAAGAAATACAATTATTATATATTTTAAATCATTTTCTAATTATTATTATCTTATCATATCTTATCCTAATCTTATCATAATCTTATCTAATCCTATCCAAATCTTATCATGATCTTATCCAAATCTTATCTAATCTTATCACAATCTTATCTAATCTTGTCATAATATTATCTAATCTTATAAAATCTAAAATCATATCTTTATTTAATTAAAAATTCGAATTTGTATTTATTTATTTTTGTAAAAATCGAAAATTAGGGTTTTAGGGCATAAAATCCGAAAATTCATAATTGATTTAGAAAAATTCTAAAATTATGAAATTTAATCTTTATAAATCTGAAATTATATGTATATTTCCCAGAAATTAAAAATGTTTTAGTTATACTTTTGAAAATTGCAATTAGGACATAGAATTTTGAAAATTGTGTTCGAATGTCAAATTCGTCTAAAATTTGGAAAATCATGTAATTTATTCAAAATTGCATCTTCTCCATGCATAAAAGTCTAGAATACTTATTTATATTATTTTTGAAAACTCATAATTATTTAATAGACGAATTTTCCAAGAATGGTAATCAAAATTCGAAAATTAACACTTTTACCGTTCAAATTGTAAGTTAATCTCAAAAGCAGACTAAAATTTGAAAAGAACAAGTAATAATAACATTTTCAAGAAGCAAAAAATTTTAAATCAATTATTTAAATATTAAGGATTACCGGGTCGTCACATTCTCCCCTCCTTAAAAGAATTTCGTCCTCGAAATTCAGCTTTGTTTAGTAAAATAGTTGACGGTATTTTTCCAAAAATATGTTTTCACAACAGATTTTAGAACCCAAAATATATTTCAATCAAATACGAAATCCAATAAATACACTAGAAGTTTTTAGCAAAAGTCACACATACCAATACCATCTGCCAGGCGTCGTGACTCTAGAGGTGGTTCTTGTGGGCTCAAGAGGCGACTCCCACACACGTAGCACTTTGCCTTGTAGGCTCATAACATTCAAGACATAGTACTTGGCCTCATGGGCTCAAGACTAGCAAGACATAGTACTTGGCCTCGTGGGCTCAAGACTTTCAATATATAGCAATTGGCCTCGTGGGCTCAAGACTTTCAATATATAGCAATTGGCCTCGTGGGCTCAATACGTAACATTTGCTCTACAGGCTTAAAAAGTGGCTCCCGTGTGCGTAGCACTTTGCCCCACAAAGCACTTAGCTCCCGGTATTCCGGCTGGCAAGCGGCTCTGATACCATTTGTCACGACCAGAAAAATACCCTTCATATTTTATTAAAATTAAATAATAATTTTTGTATAAAATTTGTACAAAATACAAAAGTTACAATTTTGAAAAGATATACAAAAGTAACTTTATTGCGTAAATGGCTTCTAAACGCTTCCGCTGCGCCACTCTGATACGCTATCTCATTTCTGTCTAAAAATAGTCATGTAAAGAAGAATCAACGCGATGGTTGAGTAGAAATATCATTCGACCCCATAAGGTGCGTGTGTGTTTGAATAGGTGCATGTAGATACATAATTTCACATAATACTATAATGGAAATGAAAGCATAAAATATCTAAGACATATAAGGTACTTAAATTCCTATTTTATTCATGAAGTTAAATAATACTCCTACCTTTCAAAAGGGTACCTTCTTTTCTATAAGTATAAAGTGTAGAGTATATATATAGATATATAGAAAGGTTAATATGTATATATATATATATATAAAAGAGGGGTAATTAGATATATATATATGTATATAGGAAGGTATACTAATGATATTGTGTGATATATATTGAAAGTGCAAGATTTTGTGAGTGTGGGTCTTATAGGCGGGATTTTGTGGTTTGTGTGTAATGGAAATGAAGATCATGGTAATCAAAATTCGAAAATTAACACTTTACCGTTCAAAATGTAAGTTAATCTCAAAAGCAGACTAAAATTTGAAAACAACAAGTAATAATAACATTTCCAAGAAGGAAAAAATTTTAAATCAATTATTTAAATATTAAGGATTATCGGGTCGTCACAATGAAGCTGTTTCGCAAGCAAGATTTGCTAAGAA
Organism: Petrea volubilis; assembly: GCA_026212405.1. Lineage (NCBI taxonomy): Eukaryota > Viridiplantae > Streptophyta > Magnoliopsida > Lamiales > Verbenaceae > Petrea > Petrea volubilis. The sequence continues at coordinate 22,010,765 of CM047870.1, forward strand.
GTCAGCTACCTTATTCACCTCTCTCAAGGTATGCGTGATCTTAACCTCCATAGTATCCAGAATGTTCCTGATTTGGGTAAGAAGGCTAAAAAATAGCCAAGAGTCCCTCTGGCTGTCTAGGATCAAAGAAACCACTGCTTTGGCATCCATTTCAAGCCAAACTCAATCAAAATCCCTGTCCCTCACTATCTTTAGTCCATGTAAGGCTGCCCAGAGTTTGGTATATATGCTACCTATAGCCTACAAGAAGGAATGTGTCGCCTTTAATTTTTGATGATGATTTAGAAGATCTCTTTATTTAATACGTGATTTGCAGATTTGTTCTAATGACTACTTTCCTTCAAAGATCTCCAATGGCTACTTACCATCTTAAAGGATTTCAAATTAAAGCTGAAAGTGAAACCTTCCCTTATTGTTCTTCCAACGGCTACTTACCTAAATGAAGAATTGGATTCTTGCCAAATTGAAGTCGCTCCATTGCACTATAAATACGGTCAATAATGAAGAGGAAAAGGAACGTTTGAGAGTGCTAAGTGATAGCAATTGAGAGCTAATGTTCATCATATTGTAGAAGTGGGAATTGAGATATTATCTATTCTTGGGTGTATGCTGTTTACCTAGTATTGGTAGTACCAGTGGTCCAATAGTGTGTTGCTTACCAAGTAGTTAGTAGTATCATTGGTCTCGCTTCAGTTCCAGAATAGCTCTTCTTACTTTCTTTCTATATTGTTTTGTTTGGAAGTTATATCTTCCATAAAGTCTATATCGTTCAACTAATATCGGCTTGTACCACGTTATTCCAGTTCTAACTTTAATAAGATATTTCGCAGGTTCAAAATCCTAAGTTGAAAAACACTTCGGTAGTGGATTAAGCCTCTGCCCAAACCACTATAAGTCATTTGTGCTGTAATGACCCAGTATTTCTAGGTATTTTAAAAGTTAATCATATGATTAAATTATTTAGTTTTTATGTGATTATTAGTTTATATGTGAACTATGTGATTAAATTAATGTTTTATTATCTTATATGGGAAATGTGCAATAACTATTATGTTTGCATACCACCCATTTGATTCGACGTATATTCATATAAATCAATATATACATATATAATTTTATACATACATTTTTCAAAATTATAATGATAGGAATTATTTGTAATAAAGTCATAGTATTTTTATATGTTGAAGTATATATAAATAAATTTGTATATTTTCAAAAATATGTATATATCCTAGGTCATTTTTGTATTTTAGATGATGTAGATATATATATATATATATACTAATTGATGCTTAAATATGTATTATTTAAATGTTATATGATTAATTTCTATTGCAATAAATACCTTGCAATATATACCTATTTTTATTTACAAAACCCATAATTATTGAAATTATTTTCTACTTCATTTAGTAATTAAAAAATGCATAAAATTCAAACACACACACATACATACATATATATATATATATGCATATACATGAATTTATATAGTTATATAAATAAGGGTTAGATTATTTTTCTTGATATTGCCATTTTCACTAAAATGTGTCATTTCACACTATAATAATTATTTTGAAAATTATTTTTAAATACTAGGTCATAAGACTATGATTTATATATATATAAATATCTTACACTTTATATGTATATATTTTAAAGAAAATTCATATACATAAAGGTATAAGATTATATTTTCATTTCTTTAGGCATTTTTCATCATAAACATTGGAAAAATTATATTTTGTGTAAAAATATCTTAAAAATATAAAAAGAGGAGGGGGTGAATGAAATTTTATGTATATATATGTATAATATAAATATATGGTGTATATTATTACTTGCTCCCCAATTCTCCTTGCATTAAATGAATATTCACATATGTAAGAATTCTTCTAGATATGTTTATACATGTAAGGCTTAGATTAAACTAGATTATGAAGTGTGCATTTAGACTCACACTTAAGCTATAATTAGATATTGAGTTGGGCATTGAGTTGGAAGATTTCATTTATTAGAACCCTTAGTTGTAACCTTAGGTGGAAAGATAACAATAATTAGAAAATGACTTAATTATTTAATAATCTTATTTCTTAAGCACAACTACTATAAATAGGGGATAAATTGGGGATTTATCACTTCATTTATCATCACATAACACACACAAACACATATCCACACACAAAATCTCGCCTAAAACACCCCACTCACACTCACCTTACCCTAAACACACAAAACACTTTATATTTATAGTAAATCTTCTACCCACATATATATACATAAACCCTTCATTTTACATACTTATAACCCCATAAAAGCCTCTTGAAAAAGGTAGAAGAATATTTAATTAAAGTAGGGACCTTACTTAATATCATAAGTAAAGGTTCTACTTTAATTCATAGATATTATACCTTAAAGAAGTGAATACTTCATATTTGATACAAGGTAGTGATTTCTCTTAATACATGAGCTAGTTTTCTTATAGTGTTAGCATATTATTCTCCTATTAGGACGTGGGATGTAACCACAAGTTGGTTACTATCTTAGTCCGAAAGGATTTCACGACAATTTAGCTAAATGCATGTTGTATGTTCATGAACAATTATGCTGGAAATTTGGGTGTTTCTGCTCGATTTATGTGCTGGAAAATTAGGATTTATGCTTGTCTAGGGTTTATATATGTGTTTAGGGTTTTATTCATGTGTTAGAAGTTGCAAATTCAGTGTTTAAAACTGAAAATTGGAGTTGTTTTCAAAGCTGGAAATTCTGCCCTCAAAACTGGAATTACTGTTCCAGCAGCTGAAAATCTTGTTTTTCAAGGCTGGAATTTCGAATTTTACAAACTGAAAATTTATTTTTGAAAGTCTGGAAATTACAGTGTGTAATTTCAGTATGTTTTAAGCTGAAATTCGAGTGTTTCGCAAACTGAAAATTATATTCGCAACCTGAAACATGCAAGCTAAAAATTATATTCTATGCTGAAATTTTGTGCAACGTGCTGAAAATCAGTGTATATTATGCTGGGAATTGTACTAATTATACTGGAAATTGTGTGTATATGGGCCCAAAAACGTGATAGGGGTGGATGGGGCTGAGTTCGGCCGGGCGGCAACGGGCTTGCCGGTCTTAAACGTTCTCGCCATCCATCGTTGCCTAATCCCACCTTGCATGGATGGAGTGTTCCATGTACTGAAGTGGGTCATAGGAAATTCGGCATATGCCCTGGATATGACCACTGGAGTGTTTGTTTGGGTGGGAGTATTGGTTGGAATTGAATTACGGCACGGCGAGATAAGGTAGCCGCCCGTCGAGGTGGAAAACGGTAGAAAAGTGTGCAATTTATGATTCTTATGAATCTGAAATTTTATATGGTTTATATTGATGCTGGTATGTGAACATATGCATGCCCAAGTCACACACGAGCACCTTATGTGTTAAGTGAAATTGCTACTCAACGTGATTGTTGACGTTGTTAATATTTAATGTTTTAGCTCGACATGAGAACGAAGGTATCAAGGAGGAGGATAGCGAGGGATGATTTGAAGCTTTTGGCTAGGAGAAGTCATAGACGAGTCTTTGTAATTGTATCATGTATTTAGGACTCTTATTATGTACTTGGCATTTTGCTATGTAATAAAAGACTTTTAGAAAAAAAAAAATTTACTTTCTATAATAAAAGTATTCATAGCATATTCCCATAACTAGCCAATGGTTTCGGGCCGTCCATTGTGCATTTAGTTTTATTTTCTATTAGGCTTGTTACACTGGTAGTTCCAGTGCGCTTTTCTATCTCATTAAAAAATCAGTTTAAATAATCTAATTCACCCCCTCTTAGTAGAGCTTGGTGCTCTGTTAATTCTTGTGGTCTAAACAACCTGAGTGAAAGATCCAAATGGCCTTATCCCATGCGGATGTTTATGCAGACGGATCCTCCTATTCGAGGCCACCTTTGTTCGACAGAACAAACTATTCCATTTGGAAAAACCAAATTAAAGAATTTCTCATATCTGTTGATTATAGGTTGTGGAGGATTATGAGTCGTGGACCTTTTCAGGTCATCAAAACTGTAGGGGACAGAATAGTAGAAAAGGATTATAATGAGCTAATGAATGAGGACATGAAATTGCTGCCATTAAATGCTAAGGCAAAATACATTTCGTCATGTGTTCTTACTAAAGAAGAGTATAATAGAGTCAGCACTTGTGCCACTACAAAAAAGATGAAGGACATGCTTCAAATATCCCATGAAGGTACATTATAGGTTAGACAGGAAAGAATTGTTTTATTAACTCATTAGTACGAATGGTTTAAAATGGAAACAGATGAAACTATAAATCAAATGAACGCAAGATTCACAAAAATCCTCAATCATTTGTTTTCTCTTGGAAAACCAATTTTTGAAGAGGATTAAGTGAGAAAAATCTTGCGATCACTACCTTTAGAGTGAGAACCTAAAGTGACAGCTATTCAAGAGGCAAAAGACCTCAGTGTCTTGACCTATAGAACAACTCATAGGGTCTTTAACCTCTCATGAGTTGACCTTGATGACCAGAAAAAAAAAATTTTAAAAGAAAAAAATCATTGCCTTCACTGCTGATGATAGTTCCAATGGAAGTTCCAATGGTAATACCGATGATATCACTGAAGAACAGGAGAATGAAGAGCTTGATTTTATGTTTAAGAGATTAAAGCAATTTCTTCCAGAAAGAGATTTCGGAAGAACAACAATGGAACTTAGAGAAAAGGATATTCTGACTCTCCAAAAACAGATTCCATCAAGCGCTATGAATGTGGAAATCCAAACCACATTCGATTAGATTGTCCGTTGCTAGAAAGACCTCTTCCTAATGAGGATAGAAAACCTAGATCGATGATGGTGACCTGGGGTGACTTCGACTCAGAACAATTGGAAAATGAAGATAACTTCGTCGGTTTCATGACAGATGAGGCAACCACCAAACTTACTTCTTACTCAAGTGATGATGATTACTTTGAAACTGAAAAAATCTTGATAATGAGCTGAAAGAAAATTCAAGATCTTCTTTCACAAAATAAAACTCTTGAAAATGACATTGTGTGCATTACCCAAGAAAAACACGATTTGTTCACAAGTTTCACTAACCAAATTGATATATTAAGAAGTGAAAAACAAATTCTTGAAAAAGATAATGAATTGCTTGCATATGATACTAAATATCTTAAACAAACTATTTTTCATTTAAAAAATGCTCTAAAAAGGAAAATGACCAAGAAAAGTCATTCCCACGCAAACAAGAGATGTTACTAGTGTGGAAAAATCGAGCACATTCAATATCATTGTTATCATAGAAAACTCGGGACTAAGAAGATGTGGATACCAAAAGCTTCCACTGCTAACCAACTAAGACCACCATTTGAGGGGGTACCTAAAAATAACTTATCGTCCAACAATCACCAACGAGAACACTCTAGAACAAAAAATGGATCCTAGATAGTGGGTGCTCTTATCACATGACTGGTGACAAAACCATGTTTTCTGATATCCAAGAATACAAAGGAGGAAGTGTCACTTTTGTAGATAACTCTAAAGGAAGAATCGTGGGCAAAGGGTCGATTGGTAAGAAACCTAGAAATTACATTGAGGATGTTTGGCTGGTTGAAAGGCTGGAACACAACTTAATCAGCATAAGCCAGCTCTGTGATAATGGTTTTGAGGTAAAATTCCATTCGTCACATTGCTACATTGTTAAAAATGGTAACATTGTTTTTACTACTAATCATGAGAGAAATATATATGCCTTTTATTTAAATGATCTTGTTAATCAAAAAATCAAGTGTCTAACAGCCACCACATATTTGAGCTGGTTATGGCACAGAAAGCTAGGATATATTAACATGGAGTTTTTTTTCAAAAATCTCAACAAAAGACCTTTTCAAAGGTATTCCAAAACAAAAGTTTTTCAAAGACAAAATTTGTGTTGCATGCCAAAAGGGGAAGCAAGTCAAGTCCTCTTTTCAGCTTAAAAATGAGGTGACCACTAAAAGACCATTGGAACTTCCACATCTTGACCTGTTTGGACCTATGAGAATTGCCTCTATTGGAGGGAAAATGTATGTATTCGTTATAGTTGACGACTTCTCTAGATTTACATGGGTATTGTTTCTTGTCAACAAAAATGATGCATTAAAATCTTTCATCCCACTCACAAAAAAACATCAAAATGAAAGAGGATATAGCATTCAAAAAATATAGAGCGATCATGGGACTGAATTTGTAGATAAAAATTCTGAAAATTTCTGCAGTAAACATGGGTATGTTCACAACTTCTCGGCTCCAGGAACCCCTCAACACAATGGAGTAGTGGAGTTTAAAAATTGAGTTTTACAAGAAATGGCTCACACTATGCTAAACGAAGATGAATTACCTACCCATTTTTGGGGTGAAGCTGTAAATACAGCATGCTACATTTCAAATCATGTCTTTCTAAGACCTATAATATAGAAACCACCTGCGAACTTTGGCATAAAAAGGTTCCAAACGTCTCTTATTTTCATGTTTTCTGGTTGCACTTGTTTTATTTTGAATGATAAGGACTACCTAACTAAATTTGATTCAAGGGTTGATGAGGGTATTTTTATGGGTTATTCAACCAATAGTAAAGCCTAAAGGGTGTATAACAAGAGAAAAAGAACTGTGACACCCCGCTCACTAGGATCATCCTATACGAGTAGAACTCACTTAACGGTCTTGCTGAGTACCAATTTTTTTCCAATCGGTACGCAACACTTGCAACTTATTCAGTATTGCCCAATAATAAAATCGAAATAAACAAAAATGCAATTAACTTACGTAGAACTATAAGGTACAAATATCCAAGATTACAAAACTTCAACTAGTGATTTGAAATTAATTAAACAAAATTTGTATTTATTTATGCTTGTAAAAACTGAAAATTAGGATTTTAGGGCATAAAATTAGAGTTTTAAGGCCTAAAATCTGAAAATTCATAATTAATTTAGAAAAATTCCAAAATGATGAATTTTAATATTTATAAATCTGAAATTATATGTATAATTCCCAGAAATTAAAATTGTTTTAGTTATATTTTTGAAAATTGCAATTTAGGACATAAGATTTCAAAAATTGTGTTAGAATGTCAAATTCGTTTAAAATTTGGAAAATCATGTAATTATCACCTCACATAATTCACATATAAAAGAAGAATCATAAAAAACATGAAATATTAGTAAGCATGCATGTATATTATAAGAACCGATTTTTTTTATATCATTGCTAGACCAAAAAAATAGGGATGTCACAACTCCCCCCCCCCCCCCCCTAAAGAATCTGGCCCCCAGATTCTAACCTGATTGAGAGGTTAACTCGGTCCAAACTATATACTCTGTCTCTCACTTTGGATTTTTCAATGGTTGGAGCTTGGGTCTTTCTTCTTGAATTTGAATAGGATTTCGTGCCCTTGGGTAGTTTCTAAGTATATGTTGATTACTACCACACACTAGACATTTTCTGCTTTTCTTCCAACAAGTTGCCTCTGGATGATTGAAATATCTACAATAGTTGCATCCATTTATCTTAAGATCTTGTCCTTTGTCTATTCGAGGTCGCTTTTTATTTTCTGTATCAAACCTCATGAATTGTTCTTCATCAATAGAACTAGAAGGTCTATTTTCACTACCCTTGGTGATTTGCTTAATCTCCTTTACCTTCGTCTCAACAACCATTGATTTACTTACGGCCTGGGTGTACTCTTCAATACTAGTTGCCATTAAAGCTCAACGGATCTCAGGCTTCAAACCTTGGATGAAACGTTTGGTTTCCTTCTTTCATCATTCATGATATGGGGAGCATACTGTGACGACCCGGAAATCCTTAATATTTAAATAATTGATTTAAAATCTTTTGCTTCTTGTAAATGTTATTATTACTTGTTGTTTTCAAATTTTCGTCTGCTTTTGCGATTAACTTACAATTTGAACGGTAAAGTGTTAATTTCCGATATTCGATTACCAGTCTTGGAAAATTCATCTATTAAATACTTATGAGTTTTCAAAATAATATAAATAAGTATTCTAGACTTTTATGCATGAAGAAGATCAATTTTGAATAAATTACATGATTTTTCAAATTTTAGAAGAATTAGACATTCTAACACAATTTTCGAACTTTCTATGTCCTAAATCGCAATTTTCAAAAGTATAACTAAGAAAATTTTAATTTCTGAGAAATAAACATATAGTTTCAGATTTATAAACATTAAATTTCATAATTTTGGGATTTTTTCTAAATTAATTATGAATTTTCGGATTTTATGCCCCAAAACCCTAATTTTATGCTCTAAAACCCCAATTTTCAGTTTTTACAAAAATAAATAAATACAAATTCGATTTTTTAATGAAATAAAGATATGATTTCAGATTTTATAAGATAAGGACAACCAAAATCAGATTTTATCAGATTTTATTTGATTTTACTTGATTTTGTGTTAATATTTTATTAAAATATCCTACATTAATACAAGATGAATTTCTTCTAGAAATTGTGCACTTGTGTGGTCTTCCATTCATCTAGATTCATGACTCATGAATTAGGGTTACACCAAGGCTAGAAATAGAGAAGGGAGGTGGAAGATTTCATTTAATTTGGCATTTAATTCTAAGCCTAGTTGGGAGATTTGTATTAAATGGAAAGATTTGCATTAATTAAACCTTGGTCCCCAAGTCTTGTCTTCTACCCTCATTCTCCACTATAAATACAACCTCCCACACATTTCTCCACCCCCAAAAACGTCCACACATATACACACACTATACTCTCTCTAGTTTCTTCCACAAACACACAAATCCCGCCCCAAACACCCCCCCGCACTTACGCTACTCTCAACACCCAAAACACTTCCTATTTATAGCCTATCTTCCACCCACATATATGTACACACAAGCCCTTCTATTTTCATCCATATATACCTAATAACCTTCCATATAACCCTTTATAAACCCTCTTTTTTCTAAAAGCATTTGAAGGTAGAATTATCACCTTTCTCATAAGTAGTTTAGGCAACATGATCTTAGATTATTTTCATAAATAAGGCTTTAACTTTGGTTTACTAAAATAATGGTAAAATACCAAGTGATTGTCTATGTTCACATCTTACGATTTTATGCTTCAAATTATTTGTTGTACATATTAATATCATGATAATTGTCTTCATGCTATTATGCTTTCATAAAGATATATGCATGGACATGACAAGTTTATTTATGTTCTTTATGATCTATGTGTTATGAGAAATTATTTCTCAATTGTGTGTTAGGCCCAAAATATTGTAGAATGGATGTGGCTGAGTTCTGCCGGGACATTCTGTTGGAGATGCCGGTAATAAGTGTTCCAGTCCTCCATCTCCTAATCCCTCCTCATATGGACGGAGTGTTCCATGTGAGAGTGGGTCATAGGAATTTGGCATATGTTCGGGATATGACCACTGGTGTCACTCGGTTGGGATTGGTGGAATCGCGGAGTGACTTGGTTGGATAATTGATTGTTTGATCGTGGTGGGAGTTATAAGGTATTAAGTCACTATATGTGAGGAACATGGAGTATTATGTGATCTTACATGTTTATGTGCAATTTTCACACACTTGCACCTTATGTGATTGTGTAATAGTTCTACTCAACCGTTGTGTTGACACGTTTTATGAACATTCTTTTAGGCAAGGATGTTATATCAGAGTGCGCAGCGGAAGACCACCAGGCATTACGACGTTTTACAGTTACTTTTTATTATTTATAAAATGTAACTTTTGTATTTTGAAAATATATTTATGTAAATTATTTATTGTCATAAAATAAATGGGTAGTTTTGCGGGTCGTTACACATACTGTACCAAGCGAGCAAATTTGGCCTCATATTCCGTAACATTATATGTTCCCTGAGTCAAATCCATAAACTTCTTTTCCTTTGCATCCCGCACTACTTGGGGTATAAACTTATCTATGAATTCCTTCAAGAAGTTTTTCCAAGTTACGGGCGTATGGTTTGCATTCCATCATTGCTCTACAAGTCTCCATCAATTATGTGATGATTCCTTCATTAGAAATACTGCATATTCCACTTGCTCTTTTTCGTTAAAATGTAGGACCCGAAAAATTTTAACAAGTGCTGCTACCCATGCCTCAGCCTTTAGATTGTCGGGTTCAACATAAAACCTTGGTGGATTGAAGCACAGGAAACAATCTAATATCTTGTCATTCGACTGGTGATTTTGATTTTGTTGGCTAATTTTCCTCCAAACTCCAACCATTTGACTAAAAATATCACTGTATTTCCTTAATTTGGAACATGATTTTCTTCTTACTCCAACCTTGTTGTGGTTCCTTGATGACGGTTTCCTTGAGGTTGTGCAGTAGGGTGTGTTGGTTCTGGGGTCGGTTGGGAGTGCAGATGGGTATGTGTGGCTCCTTTTCATGATGCCATTGTATATCAGAGTTAACCTTAAAATTCTTAAGTTTTATTGGTTCAAATCTAGGGAATAGATGCATCACCTATTTACTAAAGCATACATATCGTATAAGGATTCACACAAAACTACATATATCACAAATACACCACGTATACACTTTATGCAAATAGCGTGTTCGTGGATATCACTTAAGGCGCACATATACACATGATGGTCTAGTCTAAGCAAAACAAAAGAGAAGACTAGATGTTTGCCTCAACCTTAGTTGCTTACTGACATACACTCAAACATTCTGTGGTACTAGTAGTCCGACTATCTTAGTTAATCATATCCTTAAGCCCTCATAGTCCTAAGTCTTTGGACTATAATTATAATGAGTCACTCGTTGCTTGGCCGTCCCAACAATGACCCATCGAAATTTCAGTACCAAAGACATCACTAACGCATGTACATACTTTCTAGTCCGAGAATCCCAGGAAGTTAGTCTGGGCCCTGATTGTGACGACCCGGTAATCCTTAATATTTAAATAATTGATTTAAAATCTTTTGCTTCTTGGAAATGTTATTATTACTTGTTGTTTTCAAATTTTAGTGTGCTTTTGAGATTAACTTACAATTTGAACGGTAAAATGTTAATTTTCAAATTTTGATTACCATTCTTGGAAAATTCATCTATTAAATACTTATGAGTTTTCAAAAATAATATAAATAAGTATTCTAGATTTTTATGCATGGAGAAGATCAATTTTGAATAAATTACCTGATTTTTCAAATTTTAGAGGAATTTGATATTCGAACACAATTTTCGAACTTTCTATGTCCTAAATTGCAATTTTCGAAAATAGAACTAAAACATTGTTAATTTTTGGGAAGTATACATATAATATTTGATCTATAAAGATTAAATTTCATAATTTTGGAATTTTTCTAAATTAATTGTGAATTTTCGGATTTTAAGCACTAAAACCCTAATTTTAGGTTTTTAACAATAAAATAAATGAAAACTCAAATTTTATCTAAAATAAGTAGATAATTTCAGATCTTATACAATTATGAAAATAAAAAAAAATCAGATTTTGGTTGATTTTCTTTAGTATTTTATTAAAATATCCTACACTAATACAAGATGAATTTCTTCTAGAAATTATACACTTGTGTGGTCTTCTATCATCTAGCTTCATGCCTCATGGACTAGGGTTACACCAAGGCTAGAAATAGAGGAGGGAGGTGGAAGATTTCATTTAATTTGGCATTAATTAAGAAGATTTGCATTAATTAAGACTTTGTCCCCAAGTCTTCCCATTCTACCCTCAATTCTTACACTATAAATAGTGCGAGGGGCTGGTCACATTTCACACACAAACACACAAATTCCGCCTAAAAACACACCCCCACACTCACTCTACTCTCAACACCTTTATATATATATATATATATATACACACAAACCCTTCTATTTTCATCCATATATACCTATTAGCCTTCCATGTAGCCCTTTATATGCCCTCTTTTGTCCCTAAAAATATTTGAAAGGTAGAATTATTATCTTTCTCATAAGTAGTTTAGGCAACATGATCTTAGATTATTTTCATAAACAAGGCTTTAACTTGGGTTTAACAAATTAATGGTCAAATACCAAGTGATTGCCTATGTTCACGTTTTAAGGTTTTATGCCTCAAATTATTTGCTATACATGTCAATATCATAATAATTATTTTCATGCTATTATGCTTTCATAAAGGTACATGCATGAACATGATATATTTATTTATGCTCTTTATGATCTATGTGTTATGAGAAATTATTTCTCAATTATGTGTTGGGTCCAAAATATTGTGGATTGGATGTGGCTGAGTTCCACTGGGACATTCTATTGGAGATGCCGGTATTAAGTGTTCCAACCCTCCTTCTCCTAATCCCTCCTCATATGGACGGAGTGTTTCATGTGAGAGTGGGTCGTAGGCTTCAACATATACCCGGGTTATGACCACTGGTGTGACTCGGTTGGGATTGGTGGAATCGCAGAGTGACTCGATTGGAATATTGATTGTTTGATTGTGGTGGGAGTTATAAGGTATGACGTCACTAAGAGTTGTGACATCCCGATTTTTGGTCTAACAACGATATAAACCGGTTCTTATAATATACTTGCATGTTTACTAATATTTCATGTTTTGTATGATCCTTCTTTTATATGTGAATTATGTGACGTGATAATTACATGATTTTTCAAATTTTAAATGAATTTGACATTCTAACACAATTTTCGAAATCTTTTGTCCTAAATTGCAATTTTCGAAAATATAACTAAAATATTTTTAATTTCTGGGAAATATACATATAATTTCAGATTTATAAAGATCAAATTTCATCATTATGGAATTTTTCTAAATTATTTATGAATTTTTGAATTTTAGGCCTTAAAACCCTAATTTTATGCCCTAAAACCCTAGTTTTCGATTTTTACAAACATAAATAAGTACAAATTCGAAATTTTAATAAAATAAAGATATGATTTCAGATTTTATAATATTAGGCCAATAAATATCAGATTTTATTTGATTTTTTGTTCATATTTTATTAAAATATCTTATCTTATCTTATCCTATCTTATCTTATCCTAGCCTATCCTATCTTATGTTATGTTATCTTATCTTATCCTATCCAAATCTTATCATAATCTTATCTTATCTTATCTTATCTTATCCTATCTTATCTTATCTTATCTTATCTTATCCTATCCAAATCTTATCATAATCTTATCTTATCTTATCATATCTTATTCTATCTTCTATGCATTTATTATAAATTGACCTTATATTATAAAAATCTTATTTCTTGCCTTAAACTCTATAAAAAGGGGGCCACTGTCTTCATTCTCCCACACCCACCCACACTCACTCCACTCTCAACACACAAAACACTCTCTATTTATATCATATCTTCCCCACCTATATATACATCAATAAAACCTTCTTTTTTTATACATATATCCCTATTAGCCTTCCATATACTCCCTTATTTTCCTCGCACACTCTTGAACGAGGAAGTCAAGTTGATCTAGCCGAAATAAATCTATAAACTTGATAAACTCCTAAGGTGAGTGCTTTGTCAATTCCTTTCTGGGGCTTTGAACTATATGATATAAATATTATTCGTATAGCCTACCTTATTGAATTTATGCTATCAAATCTTTTGGAAAATGTTTTCCATACATATAAGACAAGTTATTTTCAAAAGTATTGCATTCTCTGATATTGCCAGTTGTATTTGTCCCGAAATGATTTTTGACACCTTTGGGATATCATATTTTAATTATATTTCTATGTATCCCGGGTGAAAAAAATAAGTTATTGCTTTATTGCCCAGTTGTGAGCCATATCTGTTCCGTTATATTTCCGTTTACCCTTGGGGACGCCCTTGGGAAGTTTGGGCCCAAGTACTTATAAGAGGAATTTTATAGGGCGGAACGGACCGTCGATGGAACCTTTTATATGATACCATTCCGTGAAACCAATTTCTACGTACAGCCGGAGGATGACTGTAGTAGGGATTGGAGCGATGTATTGCACGGATGCGTGATACATCTTCGTCTTGTTTAGTGTCGAGGTGGCTTCTCGACAAGGGAGGCATAAGGGTTTCTATTATGATTTATCTGTTTTGGGTAGTCATAAGGTTGGAGACTCCGTCTTGGGCTCACTATCCGTATTACTCATTTCAATTATTATTATCAAGTTACATTTCACACTACGTGCACTTTATTATGATTTAACTGTTTTGAGTCTCATTTTCAGTCAAATATATATCTATCTATATGTGGCCTCACTAAGTCATTTGGACTTAACCCCTCGTTTCTTTCTGTTCATTGCCTCAGAATCAGAATAATGGGAGTACATAGGATGGTAGCCGCTCCTCCAGTTGTTTATATTAGACTTCATTTTGCTTTGTCTTGATGTATAATCCATAGTTTGCTACTTGATGCCACTAGTTGGCTATTTTGATGTTGTACTCGGTTGCGCTACTTGGTTGTACTAAACATAGATATACATATTATCCATGTTGCATATTTTACTCTACCTCTTCTGCGTATTGTTAAGTTAGGCGTTCGTACTGGCAGTAAATTTCAAAATTTGTGCTCAGTGCGATCGTCGGTGGTCTCCAACCGTATAGGAAGATCCTAGCGGAAGGGGTGCCACAGTATGTGACGAACAGGGAGTATTATGTGATTTTACATGTTTATGTGCAATTTTCACACACTTGCACCTTATGTGATTGTGTAATAGTTCTACTCAACACGTTTGTTGATCGTGTTTCACATACCTATTTTAGATCAACTCGAACCAGATCATCAGGAGAGCGGAACTGAGGAATACTATGAAGCTTTTACTTAGACTTGTTAGGGATTAATTATGATGTACCATGAAAGCCATCATATTTTGTACTAAACGTGTTATTTATGAACCTTAATGTAGTATTGTATATTTTTCCGGGTCGTGACACTGATACCACCTGTGACACCCCGCTCGCTAGGATCATCCTATACGAGTAGGGCTCACTTAACGGTCTTGTTGAGTACCAATTTTTTTTCAATCGGTATGCAATACTTGCAACTTATTCAGTACTACCCAATAATACAATCGAGATAAACAAAAACGCAATTAACTTACATAGAACTGTAAAGTACAACTATCCAAGTACAAAACTTTAACTAGTGATTTTCCATTTTCTATTAAATAAGTCAGTCTGCTATACTGGATAAACAATTATGTGCTAATGATTGATAAAACTCCAATTGCCTTAACCGAGTCCCCTCAACCTATTTTCCTAAAATTGAGGCAATGAACAAAAAGAACTTGGGGGTGTAAGTCCAAACGACTTAGTGAGGTGGGAAATATAGATATAGATATATAAACTGAAAATATGAGTCATAAACCAACAAAATTATGAATCATAAAAAATGTGTATACACAAACTTGAACAAGACGGATGGTGAGCCATGAACGAAATCTCCAAACTTATAACTACCCAAAACAGATATAACATATCATAAAATCCTTATGCCTCCCCTTTGTGTCAAGAAGCGACCTTGACAACGGTAAACAGTAAATGGTAGGTATACCACGTGCCCATGCAATACACCGAGCCAATCCCTACTACAATTAACCCCCAATTGTATGCAAAAATCAGGTCCAACAAAATGGTATCACGTAAGAAGGTTCTATCGATGGTCCGTTCCGCCTGATATAGCCTACTCACATGTACCTAGGCCCAAACTTCCCAAGGGCGTCCCCAAGGTTATCAATAGATCATATCAAGACAAAATGGCTCACAAAATTTCAATAAAATAATAGATTGTTTCCAATACTAGGGACACATTAAAACATAATTAAAACAAGATATCCTAAGGGTGTCAACAAATCATTTTGAAACAGACATAACTAACAATATCATAAATGAAATACTTTTCGGGTATAACTTGACGTATAATTCAAAAAAATATTTGTTGAAACGTAGAGAGAAAGATATATTTTCAAAAGATTCGGATAATATATATCAAACAAGGTAGGCCATACGAATAATATTTATAACATATAGTTCAATGCCCCGGCAAGAAAGGTAAAAGACACTCACCTTAGGAGTTTATCAAGTTTATAAATTTGTTTTAGCTAGATCAACTTGACTTCCTCCTTCAAGATTGTTTGAGGGAAATAGGGGAGTATATGGAAGGCTAATAGGTATACATGTGTAAAAAAAAAGGGTTTAATAATATATATATGTGTATGGAAGATATGCTATGAATAGGGAGTGTTTTGTGTGTTGAGAGTGGAGTGAGTGTGGGAGTGTGTTTTTAGGCAGGATTTTTTGTGTGTGTGTGGGGGAGAATGAAGACAATGGCCCCCTTTTTATAGGGTTTAGGGCAAGAAATAGGATTTTTATAATATAAGGTCAATTTATAAGATAAGATAGGATAAGATAAGATAATATAGGATAAGATAGGATATAAGATAAGATAAGATATGATAATATAGGATAAGATAAGATATTTTAATAAAATATGAACACAAAATAAAATAAAATCTGATAAAATTTGATATTTATTGTCCTAATATTATAAAATCTGAAATCATATCTTTATTTAATTAAAAATTTGAATTTGTATTTATTTATGGTTGTAAAAACCAAATATTAGAATTTGGAAAATCATGTAATTATCACCTCACATAATTCACATATAAAAGAAGAATCATACAAAACATGAAATATTAGTAAGCATGCACGTATATTATAAGAACCGATTTGTTTATATCGTTGCTAGACCAAAAAATTGGGATGTTACAAGAACCGTTCACGAATCGGTCCATGTAATATTTGATGAAACTGACCTTCTGAATGCCAAGGAACCCCTGAGCAATGAATTTTCAGAAACTTTACAGGCTCCTAGGATTCCTGAAGGAATTACCATTACATAAGAATCAAGTAAGAAAATCGAACCTGGTTCCAATGGAACTACCAACAATACTATCGAAGATAGTTCCAGCAATACGAAAATTGATGATACTCATGAACCTAAGTTCAAACATGCTTCAAGCTATCCCACAGAAGCAAAATTAGTGACCCAAAAATAGGTATTATAACCAGGTCTAAAGCTAAGCAGGTAGAAACTATACAAACAAATTTAGCCTTAGTCTCACTGATAGAACTAAAGAACATTTTCGAAGCCTTGAACGACCCTTTTTGGGTTAATTCCATGAAGGAGGAACTGTCCCAATTTGAGAAAAAAGAAGTATGGAAACTTGTAAAGCGCCCAACAAATCATTCAATCATTGGAACAAAATGGGTGTTCCGCAACAAACTTGATGAAGTAGGTAATGTTACTTGAAACAAATCTAGATTAGTCACAAAAGGATATAGCTAACAAGAGGGCATAGACTATGATGAAACCCATGCACCTGTGGCTCGTTTAGAATCTATGCACATGGTGCTTGCATTTGCATCATTCAAAAAATTCACTCTTTGCCAAATAGATGTAAAAAGTGCCTTTTTAAACGACTATATTAATGAAGACTTGTATGTGGAGTAGCCTCCCGGATTTTATAATAAACATTTTTTTGACCATGTTTTCAAACTCTCTAAAGCCTTGTATGGATTAAAACAGGCTCCACGAGCTTGGTACGAACACCAAAGCAAATACTTAATCCATACCAGTTTTAACATGGGAGCGGTTGACATGACACTCTTTATTAAAACAAAAAGGGCCGACATCTTGATTGTTCAAATTTACGTGGACGATATTATTTTCGGTAGCTCTACTCTTGATTTGTGCGAACAATTTGCCAAGGCTATAAAGCAGGAATTTGAGATGAGCATGATGGGTGAACTAAAGTTTGTCCTTGGGCTTCAAACAAATCAAATGGAAAACAGAATTTTCATTCACCAAGAAAAATACATTCTTGAGCTACTTGAGAAATTCCATATGAAAAATAGTAAACCCGCTCCAACTCCTATGTGCCCATCAACTAAGCTCAACCAAGATCGAGATGGAAACCCAATTGATGAAAAGGTATATCGAGGTATGATTGGTAGTCTTCTTTATTTAACTACAAGTAGGCTCGATATCCTATTCGCTACTGTTGTATGTGCTCATTTTCAAACTTACCCCAAAGAGTCTCATTTTAAATCTATGAAATGGATCCTTAGATACCCAAATGGAACCCGTAAAATTGGTTTATGGTATCCTACACAGGATATCTTTGGCGTAACTGGTTTTTCCGGTACTGATTATACCGGATGCAAGTTTGACCGAAAAAGTACTAGCGGTACTTGTCAACTACTTGGAAATATTCTTGTATGTTGGTCATATAAAAAGCAAAGCGTGGCAGCATTGTCTACCACCGAAGTTGAATATATAGCCCTTGGTAGTTGCTGTGCTCGAATCATTTGGATGAAACAAACACTACACGATTAGGGATTAAGTTTGGAGAGCACACCTATATGCATCTGTAAGAATCCTATTCTCCACTCTCGCACCAAACACATTGAGATTAGATATCACTTTTTACGTGAGCACGTCCAAAAGGGTGATGTGCATGTTTGCTTTACAGAAATTGATAAGCAACTAGCAGAAATTTTTACAAAACTATTAGCTGAAGAAAGTTTTTGCAAAATTAGAGAAAATATGGGGATTATTTCCATATAATGTGCTACTGCATCGTTAAATAAAAAAAATTATCATCTGTTACTTTTATGATCATTTTTTGCCTTTTTTCATGATGAGGGGGAGAACACTTAGAACATACTACTCTCTTTTCTTTGCATTTCACATCATAATTATAGGGTTATGAGATCATTTTTGGTGTTGAGATGTTTTGGTGTTTGCTGAACGCACATCCCTCGAAGAAAATTAGCCTTCCAAACGAAGTGTTGTGAAATTTTTGGTTTTCTTTTCGGCTATATAATCCTGACTAAAGATGTGTCTACAACTCAGAAATATAAGAGGAGACATTTTTGTGCTCTTCTAAAGACCGACATGAAGACAGGGGGAGCATATATCTGTTTATCATCATCAAAAAAAGGGGGAGATTGTTGCCCTTAATTTTTTATGATGATTTAGAAGATCTCTTTATTTAACACGTGATTTGCAGATTTGCTCTAACGGCTACTTTCCTTCGAAGATCTCCAATGGCTACTTACCATCTTAAAGGATTTCAAATTAAATCTAGAAGTCAAGCCTTGTCTTATTACTCTTCCAACGACTACTTATGTGATGACCCCAGTAATTCATGCTTTATTAATAGATTACTATGTACATACAAAAGTCTAATTAAACTCAGTACATACGAAATGCCAATTCAATACAAGTTACATCGTATCACAGTACAACTTGCAAGCGACAATTAAAAACAAAAGGTGAGTATGCAGCGGAATCTAACATCTTTCTTTCTAATAGAATGCATCGAACGGTTCTTCTTCTTCCACAATTTCGGTCTCATCTAAAACATAATACATATTCAACATCAACACATGTTGAGTACAAACACATACTTCAATTACATAAGGTGCTCGTGTGTTAGTTGCACATAAAGCACATAGAAAGCACATATTTTGCACTTTTGTATCTTTCGTCACCTAACAGTGACCCTTATAACTACCCATGGCGAATATACAACCAGCACATTTCTCCCGCCTGCCTTATCCTTCGGTGGCCGTATCCCGGGCATACGCCGAATATTCCCCTACGACCCTCTCTCTTGAGTAGAACACTCTGTCTACCCAAGGAGAGATTAGGAGATGGAGGGAGTGTGAACTCTTAAAATCGGCTACTCAATAGTAAGTCCCGACGGAACACACCCAAACCACTCTGGCACATTTGGGTCCATTCACATAATATCTCACATAATCACATAATCATGGAAGTTTATGAAAAATTGGTATATGTATAAAAAATCTCATTTCTTTAAAAAAAACAAGTGTGTGTATAAGTTTGATATGCTTAACAAGAATATTAGTATACTTATGTAACTACGAACGTACTTTTAAACACTTTTTCAAGATCAATATGTTTTCTTAACAAAGACCATTTTTGCAAGCAAATTAGTTTAACATACTTAAAAAAAAACAACTACATCGACATAAACAAAAGATAGTAAGATTTGTGATCTAATATATTTTTTGCAACATATTTGCATAGATTTGCTAGCTAACAGGTAAACCATAAAATATCTAATAAACGTTCCTAAGCACATCACAAACACAAAATACCTATCAAAGAGTAAATCAAGAGAGAATTCTAAGAACTAATCACAACTAATGAGCACATAACAAGGCAATCATTTCATCATACATATAGCAAATAAAGCATATAAACATGAAACAAATATCTCTAAGGTCACAATTGGAGGGCATGTTTGAGAAAAGCTATCACTCAAGGACATTCAAGCATGTGTATTTTACATAGCTTGGGAACAAGAGCATGGAACCATGTCTAGTAGGAAGATCCTACTCAAAAAGAAGGAAAGACACTACAAGGAAACACAGTTTTTTCGGCGAAATTTTCGGCGGATTTTCGGCGGAAAAAATAAATTTCGGCGGATTCAATCTCCCGAAAAAACCTTCGTCGCTAGTGATTTTTCGGCGGATTTTCGACGGAAAATATATATATATTTTTTCGGCGGAAATTTTTTAAATTTTTGGCGGAATTTCGGCGGGAAATTCCGCCGAAATTATTATTTATTTTTTAATTTTTTTAATTAAATATATTTTCAGCGGAATTTCCCTGCGAAATTTAATTTATGTTTTTTGAAAATATAAAATTTCAATTGCCCAACCTAGGAGTCGAACCCGGGACCTCACCCCAGCTCGCGCGCGCGTGCGTACACGCGCCCAATATTATCCCAGCGTTTGGGACGGCTGGGAGTCGAACCTTCGACCTCTCAGTTGGCAAACAACCCCCTTACCGTTGAGCTATGTTCACTTTGTTGTCATAGTTCCATACATTATATATTTATATCATACAACAATTCAAATAAAAATAATGAATAATAATAATATGTTTTTTATTTATTGAAAATTTTTAAAATTTTTTTATATATA
Source organism: Petrea volubilis (assembly GCA_026212405.1). NCBI lineage: Eukaryota > Viridiplantae > Streptophyta > Magnoliopsida > Lamiales > Verbenaceae > Petrea > Petrea volubilis. The sequence continues at coordinate 22,031,816 of CM047870.1, forward strand.
ATACATAATATTATATACATATATATAGCATACAAAAATTCATTTCATTCTAATAATAATAATACGAATAATAATAATTTTTATTAATTTAAAATTTTAAAAATTATTAATTTTTATTTATTTTTAATTTAAAAAATATTAATTTTTATTTATTTTTAATTTTTTAAATTTTTCGGCGGAAATTCTGCCGAAAATCCGCCGAAAAATTTAAAAAATATTAATTTTTATTTATTTTTAATTTGAAAAATATTAAGTTTTATTTATTTTTAATTTTTTAAATTTTTCGGCAGAAATTTCGTTGAAAATCCGCCGAAAAATTTAAAAAATATTATTTTTATTTTTTTTAATTTTCCGCCGAAAATCCGCCGAAAAGTTTCGGCGGAATATTCTGCCGAAAATCACGCGTTTTCTTGTAGTGAGAAAACACTTATGAAATCAAAGTAGGTTTCTACCTTAGTTTATCCTTGAAAGGGGTATAAGGATGAGTGAAAGGATGATATTTGTGGAAGAAACTAGAGAGAGTATAGTGTGTGTATGTGTGTCGACATTTTTGGGGACGGGTAAGTGTGTGGGAGGTCCTATTTATAGCGGAGAATGAGGGTAGAAGGCAAGAATTGGGGGGCCAAGTGTTAATTAATGCAAATCTCCCAACTGGACTTAAAATTAAATACCAAATTAAATGCAATCTTCCATCCTCCCTCCTCTATTTCTAGCCTTGGTGTAACCCTAATACATGAGTCATGAAACTAGATGATAGAAGACCACACAAGTGTATAATTTCTAGAAGAAATTCATCTTGTATTAGTGTAGGATATTTTAATAAAATACAAAAAAAAATCAACCAAAATCTGATTTTGTTTTATTTCCATAATTGTATAAGATCTGAAATTATCTACTTATTTTAGATAAAATTTGAATTTGCATTTATTTTATTGTTAAAAACCTAAAATTAGGGTTTTAGGGCATAAAATCCAAAAATTCATAATTAATTTAGAAAAATTCCAAAATTATGAAATTTAATCTTTATAAATCAAAAATTATATGTATACTTTCCAGAAATTAAAAATGTTTTAGTTATATTTTCAAAAATTGCAATTTAGGACATAGAAAGTTTGAAAATTGTGTTCGAATGTCAAATTCCTCTAAAATTTGAAAAATCATGTAATTTATTCAAAATTGCATCTTCTCCATGTATAAAAGTATAGAATACTTAGTTATATTATTTTTGAAAACTTTTAAGTATTTAATAGATGAATATTTCCAAGAGTGGTAATCGAATTTCAGAAATTAGCATTTTACCGTTCAAATTATAAATTAGTCAAAAATCCAACTAATATATGAAACAAAACGTAAAAATGACATTTTCAAGAACATAAGATGTTATATCAATTATTTAAATATTAAGGATTATCAGGTCGTCACAACTTACCTAAATGAAGAATTGGATTCTTGCCAAATTGAAGTCGTTGAATTGTACTATAAATACGGTTAATAATGAAGAGGAAAAGTAATGTTTGAGAGTGCTAAGTGATAGCAATTGAGAGCTCACGTTCATCATATTGTAGAAGTGAGAATTGAGATATTATCTATTCTTGGGTGTACGCTATTTCCCTAGTGTTGGTAGTATCAGTGGTCCAATAGTGTGTTGCTTACCAAGTGTTTGGTAGTACCACTAGTCCTGCATCAGTTCAATAATAGCTTTTCTCACTTTCTTTCTATATTGTTTTGTTTCGAAGTTATATATTCCATAAAGTCTGTATCGTTCCACTATTATCGGCTTGTGCCGTGTTATTCCGGTTCCAACTTTAATAAGATATTTCGCAGGTTAAAAATCCTAAGTTGAAAAATACTTAAGTAGTGGATTAAGTCTCGACCCAAACCACTATAGGTCATTTGTGCATTTAGTTTTATTTTCTGTTAGGTTTGTTACACTGGTAGTTCTAGTGCGCTTTTCTATCTTATTAAAAAATCAGTTTAAATAATCTAACTCACCCCCTCTTAGTTAGCCAGAATGGAAGGCAAATAAAGCTTCCCCTTCATGGTTCCGTGCAACGCCTCCCATCCCCGCAATATTTCTAGTGCGTGCAGCTCCATTAGTGTTGATGTTTAACCATCCCTGTTCCGATTTCATCCACCTCACCACTTGAACTTCCTTGATCCAGCGAATGACCATGTTAAAACCAAAAAAAGGAGAACAATGTTCGTCACCCGCCCAATGGCCTAGCTTAAATTTCTTACCACAATAAAGCAAATATATATGCCTCCATACTCGGTACACCACTGAATTTGAAGCCATCCTCTTATCATCAAACTTATTTGAGTTTTGGACTTCCCAAAGGTACCAAAAGATTAAAATTGCAACAAGGTGTCTCATATGAATACCTTGATGCATCGACGCTGAGTTTCTCCAAAAAAGGAGCATTACACCTACTTGTTTTTTGCTCAGTAAGGTAATTTTGAAAATGTCTGCAAAAAAATGCCTTAGCACTTGTTAGAAAGATGTGTTCCAAGGTTTCTTTTGTGCTACAGCATTGGCATTGAGAGGCTACCTCAAATCCCTTTCATTGCATCCTTGCATCCGTTGGTACACCCCTTGAAAGACTCTGTAATTACAAATAAGTCCCTCTTGTTTTCAAAATTACAAATGCGTCACGAGACTTACGTCCTTCTTATAAACATAAATAGAGATGCTGAAAAAAAATAATTTGTTTTGCGACCATAATAGTCAACCCGGGGACTATAAGATGCGCATGATCGAGTTTGGCAAAATTTTCTCAATCAATTTTGTTATTCAACTAACTTTTGTGAAATAATTTCACTTTATACCACCAAAACCACCACCAGACATTACCATCTATATTCCGATACTGCTACTTCTTTTTATTTTTGAAATGTACTTCATATATAACTCTGTATCTTGGACATGTTAAAATTATATGAATCTCATCTCAAAATTCTAGAGCAAAAAAAAAAAATACAACTTGCAATTATGTCGTGTCTTGATGAATGATGAATTTTGTTAAGCTAATACATACCTTAAGGGGTAATTGTAATTTTTAAGACAAAGGAGACTAATTTGTAGTTATACCATACCTCAGTGGGTGTAGATGTAATTTGTCAAATAAATACTCTATATATTATAGTAATAGAGAAATGAGAAAGAATGATAAATCTAAAATTTAGAAGTTTGTGAACAAAAATAAATTTACGATTGGTGGATAATAATATATTAATTATTCTTTGTAGCAAACTCGAAGTAAAAATTTTATATGTGAACAAACTTATTTGAATATAAACTTTTAGTTGAAATACAATACCAAATAGTATAATTTATATTATGCAATAATTTCCACTTTTGTAAAGGTTTCTTTATTTCTTTTAAAGGTAAACGAGCCACTTTTATTGATCAACCAAATCCAAGTACAAAAATTATGAAGTAAAAGCAGAATATTCCCCTCTCATCAAAGAGTGACGCGTTCCTAATTAGATTATGGGCCACAGATTTACGCGAATGGCAAGAAAAAGAAAAGATAATGCTACTAAAGCCCCTAGACAGTTGACAAATATCATTAATCACCATACCGATGGCTGAGAGGCCGGGATTCGAGCACTTTAATTTATAGTCAAAGTTGAGGTAATCCCCTTCAACCACCCAAAGTGACCGCCAACCCTGTCTATTAGCTAAGTGCAAGGCCTAGAGTGCTCCCAAAGTTTTTTCGTGTTCTGCTTCCACAACCTTTTTTATTCACTTCATGAGCTATCCCACACAATTACCATTATAGCACTCATACATTGTGAAGAATAATTTTTAAAATAATATAAAACATAGTACATTAAGTTGTATTTCTCTTTCTAAAGTGTGAACATGAAATGAATTAAAATTGGATTTCACGTGTATATAATTTTTTTTTTGTTTTATTTTATTTTTTGATAAAAACACATTTATGGATCTTACTCTTAAACAATAGAGTGGTTAAGTACTCATATATTTCACGAATACAGTTTAAACTACTATTTGCATAAACGTTTGCACATCGTGGGTTGGTCAGAGGATTGACATTTCGACTGGTCTACTAAACAAGTTAGAAGTCCCATCAAACATGCCAATTTTATATGTTCAATAGAAAACCCATTTAGTATGCTAGAAATTGACATTGTGCCAATTTGATATGCTTACTTAGGATTTGAAATCATTGGATTTGATATAAAAACAATAACTTCGAAGTGAGTTTTTGTTTAGTGAAGGCGTGCCGGTGTGCAAATAACACAATATGAAATCTTTTCGATTTGATTTTGATAAATTGCACCTTTTGACTTTTATTTGAAACACAATTGCGTTGGAGTAGGCAAACACTACCATAGGGTTCTACGTACCTACAACTTAATGTAGGACTTACAATTTAGTGCTCAAGGGATCAAAAAGGGTCTTCAAACTATAAAGTGATAAGATGCATTGCAAGACGATGGCTACTCGCTATGGATATTAAATATTTACCTACAAACATGTAGCATCAATGACATGGGCAATATCTATGACTCAAATACATTGAAAGACTGCCAGGGACCTTGACTACAAGTAAGAGGCATTGATGACTTCGTACAATGGCTACATGTGAGTTCACTGAAAGAATTGCACTATTCTACGTGCATTGATGACTTTGGTTGCAACTCTTTATACATCCGCTCGACATGAATGCAGGATACCACTTAATCACATTGATATCTCATCTCGAATCGAACCCAAAACGAGGCGAGTGATGGCTATGACCTTGTGACGCTATGGAGTGAATGTATTGATAATCTCACCTCAACCTAAATGGGCATAGCTATGAACACTCGCGCAATGTTTTCTACCTATGAACTAAGTTAATCTCGATTCCTTTAAGTTAAATAATCAAAGAAGTGTAGACTTCTTGATCGAATTGTTGTTGTTGTTATTGATTCAAGTGTAGACTTATATAAATTTGATGAATCCAGCTCCCTTTTATAAGCTTCAAGCTGCAACCACTCTTCCTTTATTCTTGGAGCTAGATGACTTATTTTTCGGATGTGGCAATTATGCCATCTTATTTGAAATTTAAACTATTCAAACTCATATAACCTTTATTTTTGTTATCTTTAGTTACGCCAATACCTATGTTTGGCGATTCGTTATTCTCTAGCCTAACAAACCTTAGAAATAAGGTATAATTTTGACCTTGTTTTTGTTTTATTTTTATTTTTGCCTGATTAGGCCATGGACCTATTATTGAGAAAATTTTGGCTTTAGCCTTGACACAGGCCTGCCTCATTCAGTATCGGAATAACTCGTGGCCCTTTTCCTTTCTTATTGGCATAGCCAGAGTTGGCCCACTTCGAATTGATGCAAAACTTTATTTTTGGGCCCAAACAATAACCCCCCCCCCCCCCGGCGCGTAGGCCTTAAACAAATGTCAAATTTGGTTGAGGCTTGATAAATACCCTTCTCAAATATGGAATGTAGATGCATCCTTATTCATATATGTATGTATATATATACATATATTTATAAT